>CAXKWD010000005.1:13560251-13758174 GCA_964059195.1 Ectobius pallidus | reverse complement strand
GAACTTCAGTTTCATAATACTGTAATACTATGCTCAAAGTTTGTCACACACTAACAGAATATACAGCTGCATTACTATAGCATAGCAAGTGTTTCTGTTGCCCGTATTTAATTCCCCCACCCCCATGAAAGTAACAGAGATAACTTTAAGAGTCCATGTTAAATTTAAATTGTGACTTATAGATGGATTTCTAAACGTGCAGACTCCTTTTCAGACTGAAGATACTATGATTGGCAATGCTGCCTGTAGGTTTGTTGTGATAAGAGAATGTAGTTAAGAATGGTGTCAAACTCCAAAAATTAACATTTTACTCCTTAACAGTTATTCTCTACCTTTAAGCGGATTTACGGTACCGATTTATGAATGGGTTTTCCTGGCATGGTCACATATAAAGTGAAATCTATATTAATAAAAATGAATTTCCAAAATGTATGACGGAGCATCACTTGAGAACAGCTCGACCAATTTGGCTGATTTTTTTTGTTGTGTTCGTAATTGTCAGGACAAGGTTTGTATGAAAGAAAATTTTTGGAAAATCCACGGGAAAAGTCGGAAATGTGAAATGAGGCACAGTTAGAGAGTTCTACTGTCAATTGTTTACATAACGAAAGTGTTGTTTACGGTGTTCACATAGGGATTTGGAAACTATATTATAATACTGGGCTCTAACAAATTCTCATACTATCGATGTAAGTTAATTAATACATTTGTGAAAATAATTCTTGAAGAATAAACTCCACGAAAATAAAGCAGTCACATAACTTTCTATACCCTCGACATGGAAAATATTTTCTCACTTCACATTTTGATGTAGAATAAGCGGTCGTATTGCAGGGACAACTTAAGTGTGTGCCAGTGGGTATGCTATATCGGAAGGCGGTAACAAATCCAATCCACTGATAGTCACTCATAGCTGTAGGATTTGTATTAGTTGAGAAATAGGCCTAGGGATGTTTGTCAGAGGCCCTAAGCATCTAAAAGAAGACAAAATGGGATGGAATATTTTCAGTCCTATGCACGCAGTATATTATGTCCCAGGTTTTTGGGAAGGAAAGTATGAAAGTGATAATGAATTTCTTTTTTACTTCAGCCCCGAAACAGTTGTATGGTAATATGAGAGTAAGAAATACAATTTTCTGTCAAGACAATACAATCTTATGTAACCAGAATGTCTTTTTCTTCTTATTTGCACTTCTCCCAGGCATGGTGTGTAGAAGCAATGGAATGCAACATTCAACATCCTCTATGAGCCATAAAAAGCTATATCTAGCGTTTTCTGAGAGAATAGTCTGAGTGTCATATGTCGTTCTTCCTCATTTCGAATTCTACATACATATTACATAAGGACCTAGAGTTTCAACATCGAAAGTCCTCCATAAGTTAATTTCATATTACAAAATACAAAACCCGGGGGACGCCGGCCTTTTAAGCTAGTAAATTAATAAATATATATGTACATAAATAACATAATTATACCTACCTTATACAGGGACATTCTTTCACAGCGCCTCATGGCATGGGTGTCAGCACATTCCATAGTTAAACTGCACCAGGCGATACATGGGGTGTTTATTCAGTGGTGTTTACCCGGCTGGTAGAGCTGAGTGTATTGTTATTGCTATGCTATGACACTATGAGGCTCTTGGTACAGGGATTGTCTGTTTACTGTGAAGTTCAGTCCGTAACTCTGTGATATTTCAGTAACTCTTTCACTGTGGTACTGTGCACTGTGTTTTATTATGCATGTAATGCCCAGAGTACAATATTCTTCGCGGTACCATAAGACGTCTTTGGTAGGGGAGCCCAAGAGGGGATTTTTGGATTTACTCGAGCGCGTCACATTAAGGTGAGGTGGGTTAGTTACATGCTGAAAAGTGTGCATTTCAAAATTCTCATGACTTGAGCATGACATAAGGGAGTGGGCGGGTCACAATCTTGGGGGGGGAAGTCACCTTGACATTCATCTGCTGATTTTCACAAGCCAAAGTAGCAAAAATCGTCAATAAAGTTTAGTGCGTGCAGCTGGAGTAAAGCTTCTGGAAATTGGCAGATTATATTTTTTCCGTTATTCTTGCATTATATCCTTCAAAATAAAAAACAATTTGACCGCACTCGAGAATGTCAAGGTGACATTTTTTTGTTGTTGCAAGATTGTGACCCTCCCATTCCCTTATGTCACGCTCAAATTGTGAGAATTTTGAAATGCACACTTTTCAGCATATAATTAACCCACCTTACTTTAATCTGACGTGCTCGAGTTAATTCTAAAATCCCCTCTTGAGCTCCCCTACTATCAGTAAGAGCTTGTGACCTCCAAATAACAATGTAGTCCAGAGCAGTGAGCAGTGTGGCACAGATCATAGTTCCCGAGCCTCCTCGGCAGATTGCGTGCCACCATTCACACGCAGTTCACTGTCTTTAGTTTAGTTTCCTGTTTCTGCGCATAGCCAACAGATGGCGGGAGAGTATACTGTCACAGTTCACATCTCATACGAACCGCAGTTTCAATTATATCAGTTCAGCTGAGAAAACTCGGTTCACACTCCCTGACCAGGAATTGAAATATGGGTCCAGAGCCTTATTTCAATAGCGCAGAATAAAATTTTAAGACATGACCATAAAGAAGTGAGTTCATGTGGAAACGGGAGCACAGCACAGATTTACTAACTTTTTATCTTGTAATCAGTAGACTTGGTTTTGTAATTAACTGGTGTGTAAATGAAGAACTTGTTTGTAATGTTATTGTCCGAAATATGTTTACAAAACAACACCACACACTGTTCATGCACAAAACCAAGTCTACTGATTATAGGATAAAAATTCCTGGTCGGGGATTTTTTATTTTTTTATTATTTGACCATAGTTGACCCAGAGTCCCACAGCCGGAGGCTATACTGCTTGGGAGAATACAGATAATACGTAGACTAATATTATTATACAGATTGCTAGCTTGGTTTCAAGACTTCGGTATAAATGTAGATGATGATGATGTGAGTGATGAATTAGCGAAGGGTGAAAGAAAAAGTTACCGAACCTAACAGACAAAAAAGTGATCGTTGCAAATATTCCTCACAGGTATGACTTAATGCAAAACTCATGTGTAAATGCAGAAATAGACATTACGAACAAAAAAATATCAGCCTTATGCAGGATGTTCAACAATGTGAAAGAGCTAGACGTTAGTAAGTTAGATAGAAATCTATTCACAACTCATGGTTTGCACTTCAACGCATCAGGTAAAGCCATTATTGGAAATAAGATCTGTAAAATGATAAAACAAGATCTTGATGCTCAGCGCATATCAATGAATTCAGTAATTCCTCTTATTTATTTATTTTATTTCTTCCTGCAACACCTGCAGGTTGCCATTGACAAAGAGTACCAACAACAAAAATAAATTAAAACAGTAAAAGAAAACAGATTAAATTAATAATGAAGCTTTAACAATTAGTATATATAACTATTAAAAATTGGAAGTCATGGTCCACAGGTATGATTGCGAAATATGGCAATAGACCCTTTCAATGCCACCAGTGATATTTCTGTAAGGATGGCTTTGTGCAGGCCGAACTTTTTAGAGAAGTCAAACAGCAGTTTTGGGATGGTGCCACGTGCTCCAATCATTAGTCCTGTCACTGTTATGGATGTTAGATGGTATTTATCCTTGTAATACTTAATGGTGGGTTCATAAATTCGTCTCTTCTCCTCATTCACCTCCTCCGGCTGATCCTCATGGGACTCAAATCTTACGGTTGGATCGATTATATGCCCTTCAGATGACTGAGGAGTGAAGGCTATAATGTCCACTCTGCGAGTACTACCCTCACTGGAAAGACCATGCACTTCTTCAAAAACAGAAAAACCCTTGTCCCTTAAGGCATTAGCAATTAATGATCTAATTGTGTGATGACGCAAATTGCGTAGGAGTTCACCATGTGGACAGGCCCCTAGGACATGAGCAAGGGTTTCGAACTCCCTGTGGCAACGCCTACAGAGGTTACCGTCCTGGGACCTGCCTGGTACACTACGGACTGCTGATATATTCGCTGTCATCTTGATTGCTTCTCGCCATTCATTGCACGTTAGTCCTTTATGCTCCCTAATCCACTTATTAGCTGGTGTGTACTGTTTATATAGGAGCACTCCTTTCCCTTTATGGTCTTTCTTGCTCCAGTTCTCAAAAGCTCTCTCTCTTAACTGTTGCCGTACTTTCCGGGTATCAACATGACCATGCTTATCAACGATGGAAGGAGATTCGGTGATTTTTAAGGCTTCTAGGCTTGATGAAATTTCTTGGAAGAAATGCCTTGTAATATTCAGGAATGGAACATTAGATTTCTGTAATATTTTACATGCATTAATATGCTGTAGGTGCACTTCCCATGTTGAACAGAATAGTCCTAAGCCCTTGAATTTAGTATCAGCATACACCATATCATTGGGAATATCATTTGGCACTTGTAATAATTCCTTCAATGCCCCTCGCACCATGATATCTGCATCTGTGATGAAATTATGAGGGATTTTTTTAGGCTGGACTGTCTGAAATGGATATACCAAACTAGGACATATCGAGGTGTTTATTATGGTGAATTTCTGATCTGCCTGCAAGAGTGGTGATGAAATAAGGAGTTCCAAGTTCAGTTTCAGCTTACTCAGGGTTGTAAGAGGGTCAAAATTTATTTCATCACAGAAGTTAACACCTAAATAGCGAATGCAGTCTCCTTTTTTCAAGCAAGGCAATGCCTTTCCTGGCGAAATTTGAAAATCATTTTCAGATAATTCACCCTTTTCGATACATATTCCCTTGCATTTGTTAATATTAATTTCTAAGCCAATTTCATTAAATTGCTGAATGGCATGGCGTACAAGGATTGCAGCTGAAATTTTATCTTTTCCTATTATTGCTATGTCGTCAGCAAATCCCAATACGGTTAATCTCTCCTGAGATGGACTTAATTTAAAACCGTATTTCAAAGCTAGGCTGTTTTCACTAAGTTCGTTGAAAATATGATCTACTGACAAATTGAACAATGTTGGTGATAAAGGTGAACCTTGTAATACACCTCTGGAAATGGTTATAGGCTTGGTTTTAGTTCCTTTTGACTGAATCTGAGTTATGTTACCCGTTTGAAAGTTAATTATTAGATCTGTAAGTTTCGTAGGAATAGGCAGCGATTTTAAAGTATTTTCAAGATGCTCATGACCTACATTATCAAATGCTTTCCTTATATCAAGGAAGATAACACTCAGATTGGTTTTCTTAGTTTTGGCTTCAAGCAACAGGGAGTCAAGCAAAGCAGTGTTGACATGAGTACCTGAAGAGTTGGTGAAACCTCGTTGATTTGGATTAAAACAGACATATTCACGGAGACGCTTGTCAAGAACACGTTCAATTATCCTTCGTATCACAGAACAAATCGTAATAGGTCTCCAATTCGTTATGTCCATGGTATTGCTACCTTTATGAATTAAAATTGTTCTGGCTTGTTTGAGCTGTATGGGGACAAATCCAGTTCTTAGCAAGCGTGTTGCTATGAAAGCTATTAATTCAAATGCAATTTTGTTTTTAATCACTCTAACAATTACATGATCTGGCCCAGGTGCTGTATCGATTGCTATTTTATTAACAGCTTCTTCTATTTCACTAGCATCAACAACTTCTGAGAAGATCTTCTCAGCATCAGTTCTTTCTTGTGGTGTCTGACTGGCAGTATATTCTGTCCGAACCATGTGGTTAGGCTTTCCATGAGTCTCCGAAAAATATTTGAATAGTTCCTCTGATGGAATAGTACACATTTCTGCATTAGATTTTAATACAGATCTTATAGCTTTTCGCCGCTGATTGTAAAAATGGTACTGTGTTAGTTGATATTTATATTTTTCCTTTCTTTTTTGTCTATCTCGTTTTGTTGCTCGCTCTGGATTTGATGTTTGGGTATATTTTCTTTGATTATCCGTGTTGTTCTGACTTTTTCTGTATTGGTAATATTTCCGGGCTGGATGCTTAGGCCCTGGTAGCTGATCGAGTGCTGTACTCAAAAACTTAATCCAGTCTCCCACGTTCTGTTCAAATGTTTCATCACTGACCTCAGTAAGAAACTTTCCTAACCATTCGGTCATATTGTTATTAAAATCTGTAAAACAGTTATTAGTGTCCTTTGGGTGATGAGCGGAATGTGTATCAGGAGAAATTTCATCATATTCTTTAGACCTGTTCTGTTTTCCATGGCGTGACAACAATATTTGACGATGTTTGTCAGGATGAGCTTTGCTGATATGGATTCTTACACCATGTGCACTGGTATAAACACCACCGCAGTGGGGACACTTAGCTAAATCAGAGTCAGAGTTTTGTACTGCACTTTGAAAATTGTCAGAACTTGTCTGAGTGTCATCATTATCTGACTCTTGTGAAGGTTGTTTGTGGCTTCTCGCTAAATGCAGATTAATACCACGTTTTGTAAACTGTTTGTTACACACTTTGCATTTTACTAGATTAGACGATTCACTTGAAGAAGTGGATGGAATTCCACTATTCATTGACATAATGTATTATATTATATCGGTTGCTAAGGTAAACAATGTCATTTGCTGAAACCAATATTTTATATTGAAATAAATACATTAAAGCACTTACATAAATTGTTCCTAACATTACCACAGGATCCTACTGATATATACTATAAATCTGAAATACAGATCTCTTAGCAGAACTGCTGAATACTACAAAAATGCAAAATTCTGGTGCACCTAAATATTAGGATTCTGAACACCACCATGGCCTCCTAGAGCAGGGAAACTGAAATATGCTACGTACCCAGTCCATTAAAAGGATCTGGGATACTAAACAAAGGGTAACTTTTGAAACTTTAGGAACAAAATTTGCTTCAAATGTTAAGACTAACGCTGTCAATGAATCTACTATCATCACTGAAAGTATTATTAATGGAAACTATGTAAATAACAGAAATAATATACCTAAGGAAAATAGGGCTATAATTAAAAATTGTAGTATAAAGAGAAATAGCAGTGATTGCGATAGTAGTAGTTATAACAGCTATAAGACTAGTTGTAGTGATTCTTATAGGATTAAAAATATTGTAAACATCATTTCTCTCTCATGTCAAAATGTACAAAGTCTACGGAACAAAATTCTTGAACTAGAAGTATACCTTCATGATGACTTAAAGAACACAAACGTTTTATGTCTTACAGAACACTGGTTAGAGAAAGAAGAAATTAAGTCCTATAGTATTAATAATTTTAAGCTTTCTAGTTGTTTCTGTCGAGCTAAGCAAAAAGGTGGAGGTGCTGCAATATATGTGAAAGATGGTATAGAAAGTATAGTAATAAATAGCACTGAATACCTTAATGAAGAAAAACATTTTGAACACGCCGTCTCTCAAATTTCGTATCAAAATTATAAAATTTACTTTGTATGTTTATATAGATCTCCCATTGGTGATTCTGATATATTTCTAAAAAAATTTGAAACCCTTGTGAAACTCTTGCAAAAAAATGTACGAATACCTTTAGTTATATGCGGGGATTTCAATATAAATTTCTTATCACAAGATAAAACTGTACCCCATTTCAATTTGCTCCTAAATCAATATAACCTAAAAAAACTTATCAGCACGCCTACTCGTATTACTCAAACTTCTCAAACATGTTTGGATCAAATAATAATAAATGATTTTTCATTTGAATACAATGTCGAGAACAAAAGCCTTGGATTATCTGACCATAATGCAGTCCTCATACATATCACTATACCAAGCCTAAATGCGGGAAATAAAAAACAAAGAAGGCAAACAACTTGGAAACGAATTTATAACCAAGTGAACACAGAATACCTAAATTTTCTATTAAGCAAGGAAACCTGGTTAAATGTAATAGATGAAACTGATATTCATAAAAAAACAACAAATTTTCTGGAAAGTTTTCAATATTACTTTAATGTGGCATTTCCTCTAACGATAGTCGAGTATGCTAACATTAAATGCACTATGAAAAACTGAATAACACCAGGAATTATGATCTCGTGTAAGAGAAAAAAGCTCTTTATAACGTTTACAGATCCACATCTAGTGATGCTTTCAAAGCTTACTACAAAACGTACACTAATATCCTAAAAAAAGTTATAGCCAAAGCTAAACAGAATCACCATGATAATTATATTAATAAATCTGATAATAAAACTAAAGCCCTTTGGGAGATAGTAAAAAAAGAAACTGGTCAAATAAAAAAACAAGATGATATAAAACTTATAGAATCAGGAAATGTCATAAAAAACCCTCAAGTCATCGCCGATACTTTTAATGAATACTTTGTCAATGTCATCGAGGATCTTAAGAGTAAATCTCTCCAGAATGTGACTTTAATTAGTATGTCTCAAACAAATTCAAATTCAAATCCAAATTCGATTTTTCTTAATCCAGTAACAAAAAATGAAATAACGAAGATAATTCTCAATTTAAAAAAAACAAATATTCGCAAGGCATAGATGAAATACCAGATGTTGTTGTAAAAAACAGTTACTCTTATATTCTTGAACCGCTAATTGATATCTGCAACTGCTCACTATCGGTAGGAATATTTCCAGACTGTTTCAAAATAGCCAGAGTCCAACCTATATTCAATAAAGGAGATAAAAACAAAGTAGAAAACTATAGACCAATATCACTTCTATCCTCCTTTTCAAAAATTTTAGAAAAAGTCATGTACAATAGGCTTATTTCCTTCCTAAATACCCATAAGATAATCTCCACCTCACAATTTGGATTTCAAAAAAATAAGTCAATAAATGATGCACTTCTTGCTTTTATAAATAAAATACTACAATCCTTAGATAAAAAAGAAGAAACAGTAGGCATTTTTCTTGACCTGACAAAGGCTTTCGACGTTGTCAACCACAAAATTTTATGTAAAAAACTGGACAGGTATGGAATCAGAGGGGTTGCAAACAATTGGTTTATATCTTATTTGCAAAACAGAACACAAATTGTTCAAATTAAATCAGCTAAGTCAACTGCCTTGCTTCTCAAAGATGGAGTTCCTCAAGGCAGTATTCTAGGGCCTCTGCTTTTTTTAATATACATAAATGATCTTCCTTCTGAATTACCTCATGCTCATACAATATTATTTGCAGACGACACTAACCTGGTTTTTAATGACGCTGACTCAACTACACTTCTAAAAAAAGTGGATTTGACAATTTCACACTTACAGTCATGGCTAAAAGATAACAAACTCCACCTCAACGTAAAAAAAAACAATACTAATGTGATTCCACCAAAAGAAACTTGACAACCCTTTTGCTATTCGTGTTAACGGAACAACCCTTGAGGAAAGTATAAATACCAAATTTCTGGGAATTTGGTTTGAATCAAATCTTTCTTGGAATATGCATATAGACTACATAGCAAATAAACTGAGTAGACTTTACTTTGCCTTCCCTATTCTTGCTAGAGTAGTCTCTCTCGAAACTATTAAATCTGTATACTTTGGACTTATATACTCACAAATTACTTATGGTATCTGTATCTGGGGTACATCATCAAAAATAACAACCATTTTCAAATTACAAAAGAAAATAGCAAAAATTATGTTGAAAGTGCCAGTCCGCACTCCTACTAGAGAAGTTTTTAAAAAGTTGAAAATTTTACCAGTACCCAGTATCTATATTTTAGAAACTGTATGTTTCGTACATAAGATTAAAGAATCTTTCACAAAAAACTCAGAATATCATACTCATAATACCAGAATAGCTAATCATCTTCATCTAAATAAACATAGGCTCACAAAATGCCTAAATAGTAAAGGAATAAATATTTATAATAAGTTACCCGATGGGTTTAAAGCTCTTTCTAACAATGCTTTTAAAAATAAAGTTTCAAAAATCCTGTTAATTGTATCAACCCTTTTCTGTCTATGAATTTCTTGATTACAGATGGTAGACTTACCAATTTAGTTATGCTTAATTATGCTTTTTGAAGGAGAGATTTCCTCTTAATCCTAATATAAGTATTTTATATCTCAGTGTTAACAAGTTGTATCATATATTCTATTAGATATAAGTGACGAAACCATGAATTTTGTAACAAGATTCTTCTGGTGAATAAATTGAATTGAAATTGAAATTGAAATATTTAAAACATGCTACAATGGCAATAAATCAGAAGTAATCAGTACATATGTAGAAGATGACGATGAAGTGAATGATGAGTTGATGTAGGGCGAATATTTACAACACACTAAAATTACATAAATTGGGAGGAATCAGTATACATATAGAAGATGATGAAAAGGTGAGTGATGAATTAGCGGAGGGTGAATATTTACAACACAATAAAATGACCGTCTGTACATACAGAGGATAATGAGGTGAATGCTGAATTGCTGATGGGTGAATATTTACAACACAGTAACATGGCAATCGGGAAGTCAAAGTCTTCTACAGAATTAATATATACAAAAGTGTGAAATTGTGGGCGAGTTAAAGAGAAGAAAACAAAATGTTTATGTTCACTATGGAATCAAGAGTTAGTCTTCTTCTGAATTTCTTCTCTCTTCGATGACACATCGAGCAAAAGTCTTGAAGACCTTGTGGGTCGTTCTACCGGTCCAGTAGCTCAGCTCCGGCGCCCATTGTACTCCTTCCCCCGTGGCGATGCATATCAGCTCGTGCCTGGCTTCCCTATGGTGTGGGCAGGTGTACAGCACGTGGTAGGCTGTATCCTCCTCACAGTCTTCGCAGCAACACAGACTATCGTCGGCCAGGTTCAAGTTGGCTAGGAAGAGACCATGACCCGTGTAGAGCTGCGCAGTCGCGAATTCTGGGGTTATCCACTTCTGCTGGATCCTCGTCCTGACGCTGGGGAAGAAGCTCTTTATGAGGAGCCCATTCGGAGTGGTCTGCCATCGGCGCTCCCACTGGCTGATGGTTTGCCATCTGAGGAGGCTTTTGAGCTGGGAGCTTGTTCTGTCTCTATAGGTAGCTTCTGTTACCTGGAGCTGGCCTATTTGTGTAGGCAGACCTTTCTTTAGGTCGTAAGCCACGACCCTTTCATCTAGCACCAGATCTGCTGGCACTACCCCTGCGATGGTGACAAGGGCGTCTGTAGAGACGGTGGAGTATGCTCTGGTGACTCGCAATAGTGCCTGGCGTTGTGCGAACAGGATCTTCTTTTTGTGTCTGGCGTTGATATAGGGTGCCCATCCCTTGGCTGCGTACGTTAAGACAGGCACAAAGATGGCGTGGTAGAGGATCCTGTAGTTGGTGTATTGGTAGCCCCAGTTTTGACCCGATAACCTTCCCAGAGCCTGGAACAGGGTGACAGCCGAGGCACAAGCCCTGTCTACCTGCTTGTCCATTTTGTTTCCTGCCTGGAGCTCCACTCCCAGGTATCTTAGCTGTTGGACGTTTCTCAGTCTCGTACTGTCAGCGAAGATGCGTGGTGGTCACTCGGGATCTAGGAAGCCCTTGAGGAGTAAAGTTCTGGTTTTGTTGGTGGATAGTCTCAGCTTTACTTTTGAGCACCAGTCTGAGAAAATTCACATCGCTTCATTGCCCTTCTGCTCGAGCCCAGTCCTAGAGTTGGCCTCCAGTAGGAGTACCAGGTCGTCAGCGAATGCGATGGCCTTGACGTTCTGGATTTTTTCAATTTGTCGAAGGGCTTCGTCGAAGACAAGGTTCCACAGCTTTGGTCCTAGAACTGACCCTTGAGGACAGCCCATGGTGACTGATTTGGTCTTCTTGTGGAAGCCTGGTCTGGGAGTGTGAACCGAGTTTTCTCAGCTGAACTGATATAATTGAAACTGCGGTTCGTATGAGATGTGAACTGTGACAGTGTAGTCTCCCGCCATCTGTTGGCTATGCGCAGAAACAGGAAACTAAACTAAAGACAGTGAACTGCGTGTGAATGGTGCCACGCAATCTGCCGAGGAGGCTCGGGAACTATGATCTGTGTCACACTGCTCACAGATTATAGTTCCCGAGCCTCCTCGGCAGATTGCGTGGCACCATTCACACGCAGTTCACTGTCTTTAGTTTAGTTTCCTGTTTCTGCGCATAGCCAACAGATGGCGGGAGACTACACTGTCACAGTTCACATCTCATACGAACTGCAGTTTCAATTATATCAGTTCAGCTGAGAAAACTCGGTTCAAAACCCCCCCTGACTAGGAACGGCATCTCTACCTGTATGTCTCGGAGAGACGCCGCAGAGGCAACTCGTTTTGTCACTCTGTAACACACTTGATTTTCATTTTTGAGCTGTTGTGCTTTAAATTTAGTGATGTAGACAATGAATTTTCAGTCTCTAAGTTTTCAACTAAATTGAAGAATTTAGAAGGATATAGTAATAACAAACGCAAAATATGCGGCATCTCTGCCTGAGTTACCTTATATCATGCTAAGAAAATAAGTGGAATCATAAACAAATAAATAAAAACAGTGTCAAACAAGGCAATAATCATTATTAACCCATTGCTGCTACTATCAAAATACTTTTCATAGCATCAGCTTGTTGTACCACGTACTTAGGCAGCCTTGAAAACTCATGATGCAGCAGCAGAATCAAGTAGAGACTGTATGGTGGTCAGCAAGTTGTCAGTCTCATCAAGTATGAGTCTATGACTTTCGTCACTAAATGTTGAACTACTCGTTAAGAGATGACAGGCTAATTTGTTTCTCAAGAGCAGCATAAAAGCATCAGTTTTCTAGAGTTTCTAAGTTAGCCTCTTTAGTTACCTGCTTGCTTGAAAATGCTGGAAGCCAGGGAGGAGGGTAGGTAACATAATTGATGTTATTATATTCCTCAATCATTGCTTCGTTGCTTACCAAGCATTTAGTTTACCTCCAATACAACTTATGTAAAACACTATTTTTATCTCTGTTTTATGAAAAATAAATGTGAACTAAAAGATAAATGACCAGCTCCTAAGCTTGATATTGTGCAAGAAAATAACCATAATGGACTTCTCAAATCCATTTCGTTAACTGGTTGTTACACTCATAACAAACTGTATTAATGAAACATCCATATCGGTCCCAAATTTCCACTGATACAAATCCAATAAAATCCCAGCATACCTAGAGAACAAGCTAGTGAGTGTTTATTTAGGTGGCTTATCGAACAGGGAGTGGACTGTGTAGTGGCCAACGAATATGATAGATGGTTCAGGGTGTGTTCTGAATATAATGTGTTTCAATTTAATGGCATTATTTACAAACTGATAAAGGGCTTGGCTATGGGAAACCCGGTGTCGGGGTTCGTATCGGATGTATTCCTGTACTTCATGGAAAAACAGGTGATTGGGAAGAACTTTGACAACATATTGCTGTATATGCGTTACGTGGATGACATATTGGTAATAGCTAGGCAAGACATCTCTGACTCACTGCTAGAAGAATTCAACAGTTACCACAACAGGGTGAGGTTCACGATTGAGAAATCGGCGAACAACAGTATCAACTTTTTGGACCTAAGAATTACCCTACAGCAACAGGGAATTTGTTTAGGCGTGTATAGAAAAACATGTAAAGGAGAAATGTATATTCACAGAAAATCAACACACCATCACAGAATCAAAAACAATTTATGGCGTAATTTTGCACACAGAGCCATTGGTCTATGCAATAATAACGAAGATCTAGAAAAGGAAAAGAAAGTAGTATTTAGATTAGCAGAAATAAATGGATATTGTGGTAGAAAAATTAACCATATATGGAAAAGTGTTGAAAAAGGAAATGACAAAAAAGATGAAAAAAGGAAAGAAAATCATAGTATAGGTTACATAGGCGTACCATATGATCCCCACGTCAGCGAACGCATAGGGAAAATTTTCCTGAAATACGGCATAGTACCAGCATATAAAACTGAAAAGACAATTGAAAAAATATTTTCCCAGTATAAACATCTTGGTACGAACAAGGACAAAATGGATTTTCCTGGAGTTTACTCAATAAAATGTAGTGATTGTGAGGGAGTACCGGTATATGTCGGGGAAACCGGGAGAGACTTTAAAACCAGAATACGCGAACATGAAAGGGATGTAAATAGTGGGAAATGCTCTACTGGACTCAGTCAGCATATGACAGAAAACAAGCATGGCATTGGTGAAGTAAACATTGTAAGAATTGAGAATGATTACATAAAAAGAAAGGTATATGAGGCATGGTCCATAATCGGCAACCAGGGGATGTGTTTAAATAGGTATGATGGTGATATAGGGGACGAATGGCTGGATGTAATGAGGAGACTGAAAAGGAAGGTTCCAGTGTTAAAAATTCCCCAGCCACCAGCAGAATGCATAGAGGAAGTAATGTTTGACATTCCAAAGAACTGGAAAGAAAGACATTTGAGAAACAGTGTTTTTATTGATGGTTACCATGACGAAACTCAATCTTCAAGTCACCTGAGGAAGACTCCAGGGGAGAGTTGAAACGTTGTGTAGTGATTTTAATTTTTATCCACTGACTTGAAATATATATTTAAACACTTCTTTTTATTGGACAAACTGTATTGCTTAATTGTATATACAGGTATATTGTAGGCCTGTACTGGGTGTTCATTGACAGTAGTGGTAGTAGATCATAACTCCGAAGATATGAAGTTTATGGCCGAAAAAAGGTTCCAATATTGAGAGAGGTTGTAGTATGCAACAAAGCAAGACAAAAAGTTTCTATAAACATTGGTCCTAAACTTCATATCTTCGACGTTATGGACTTTGTTTGTACGATGCGCATATCTTGCCTACTTTATTAGTTTGTTGTTTGTTGGTGTTCCAAAGGATGCGTGATTCCATGAGACGTAGGGTGGAAGGCTGCATTGCAATGGATGGTGGTCACATCGAGCAAATGTTGTGAAGAGTAGATTAGAGACATGGTGATCATTGACAGTAGTGGTGGTAGATCATAACTCCAAAGATATGAAGTTTGTGACAATGTTTATGGGAACTTTTTGTCTTGCTTTGTTGCATACTACAACCTCTCTCAATATTGGAACCTTTTATCGGGACACCTGTATAAAGTGTAAAAAATAAAAAATAATAGTAGTAGTAATATTAATAATACAATTTACAATTTACAATTTATTGTTCCAAATTACACAAAAATATACATAAAAAGTTGATACACCACCCGAAGAAGCAGAGCTTGTGTTCGGGGGTGGTTCAGTTCAATATATTAGAAAAAACTTATACTAAATAATTACTTAAAACAATACATAATTTGGAGAAGTATGACAGAATATTATATATAAAAGGTTAGAACATGTTCTATTTACAATACAAAGGTACGAGGTAATACAATAATAATACATAACAATTTATTTGTTCAAATTTTAGTAAAAAACAAAGAAATTAAGTTCTATCCAAATTTTAAAGTTTAATATGAAAAATGTTATAACAGCAATAGTAGAAAACAGAAGTAATAATTATATAAATTTTCTTATTTTAGACCTAAATTGTTTGTTGTTTAAGCTATTTAGATCAGGATGGTCGGTAATAAATGAATTGAATAGTCTTGGGCCAAAACTTGAACAGTGCTTAGCTCCAGCAGTTGTAACATTTTTCGGTTCAAGTAATAAATTAAATTGATTCCTTTGTGTGTTATATACGTGAGATTCTGACTTGTAATTGTCACGATGTTTATGAAAATAATCCAGTATGACGTACTTGTAAATTTGGTCTATGGTGAAAACGTTAAATTCAGAAAATAATAATTTGGAAGAATAGTCAGGAGGCTTAGATAAACAAATCTTTATGATGCGTTTTTGAAGACAAAGCAAAGGGCTGAGGATCGTTTTTGCAACTCCTCCCCACCCAATTATGCCATATTGAATAATAGAATGAATTAGGGCTAAATAAATCGTACGTAAAACATGAGCTGGTAAACATGAACGGAGAATAACGAATTTATAAATGACTTTACATAGCCTATTGCATAAATATTCAATAACAATAATGTTTTATATAGATATATACAAACTCTAATCCATGAAAAAATATTTGCATTATTTCAATATATAAACACTAAAACATGAGAATTCATGTATCATTTAAACAATTAAAAATTATACATCTAGAATTTATAAATTGGTGTTAAAGTATTACAATACTATAAAATACCGGTAACAACTAATGGGAGCATAAGTAGTTTTCAAATTTCACAAGCATTAAAATGTAAAACAACAATTCACAGAACATTGAAATATTATTTTAAGTCGTAACGATATGTCTTCTGTTGATTGGTGCCCGTGGAGCTATCCCGAAGTTTTTTGAGGATTTCAGGAAGGAATTCGACCTATCAGCTTCCTTGAGGGACAACATTGCACTATCGGTCCTTCACAAATCATGTCAAATCCTCCACAACCATGCTTTTCATGGATGGATTACGTACTTTTTGAACTTTTGTTCTTTTTTAAAGTTATCAATCTTTTTGTTATTATTATTATTATTATTATTTTGTGACTATACTGAGTCCACTGGGCTACCTCCAATGGGAGGCAGTTTGTTTGTTTGTTTTAATGATCATATTCTTTAAGAACTTTAGAAATTACTGCGTCTGAACAATATGGATATCGCTTGGTATCAGAACTAGCTAAGTTGGTAGTTCTTTGCTTTGCAGATGATATTGTTATTATCAGGAAGAATAATAAGGCTGCTATAGAACTTACAAACTTAGCATTGCAAAGATTTTCAGAAAAAGGATTAACCATCTATCCTGAAAAATTAACATGCATTAATGTTGTCAATGGAGATATAGTAGCTGAAAATTTACACATTATACATGACTCTCTTAATAAAGGGGAAGAAATATGCAACCTAGGGACAACATTCAGTAATGTCCAAGCATTCAACCTGTTAATAAGAAACTGAATCACAAACTAGAAAAATTAGTATAATCACCACTACTGCAATGTGATTAGAAAATTACAATACTGAATCCGTCCATCACTCCTAGTTTGGTATACCCTTTCCAGACTTCAAAAGTAGAAGACATTTCATCGAAATTTCTCCATGATGTTGACAAATTACTAAGAAATTCTACAACTACTATCTGACACACCTGATTCAATGAGTGCACCTAAAGTGCAAGGACTGGGACTTTTTTGTGCTACATGGGAGAGAAGGTTACAGCATATTAATTCATGCAGAACTTTATTTCTTGCTAGTAATCTGTACATCTCATCATTACGGAATCTCACTGAAGAAAGTAAATTCAGCACTAATGAACTCATGTTGAAGTCAACAATGACATTCTAGATGCGATCAGTACCAGGCAGGTCTTTGGACCTGTTGGCGATGCCACAGAGAGACAGGAACATTGGCACATAACCTGGGATCTTGCCTGTATGGTAAGCTACTGAGAAATGCCAGGCATCATCGAATTCATACGGAAATTGCAGATCTTCTACGAGAGAAAGGTTTCAAAGTCATTGAGGAGGTTCATGATGTCACCACAATTAGAAGCTATTGCTGTATTGACATGCTTGTATATACTGATAATTCTTCTAAGGAGTATATCCTTGACCCAACTATAAGATTCGAACAACATAGTGGTCAACCAGAAGAAGTCGAGAAGGAGAAAAACCAATTTTATGAACCTACCGTTGCATACTATGTAGAGAAATACCATCTGAAAGGAATAGATATATGTAGCATGTTAATTGCAGCTTGAGGTACAATACCAAGCCATGTAGTTAGCATCTGGAAGCACTTCCAATTAGATCTTCAGAAAGTGAAGAATCTAGTTCTTCTAGCTTTGAAGGGATCATTACAGTTCTGATGATTTCTGATATATATATATCAATGTTGATGAAATTCAGAACTTTATAATTTACTGTTGTTATCTGTGTTTGTAAGGTTTTAACAATTTCGGTCTTACTAATAATCTAGTTGTAACATTTATACCAGAAATATACACAACTGAGGAGGAAAATGTACTAATAATCCTTGCATAAGGCTGAATGTGTGCAACACTTTACACAGCCTAACACCCTTGTATAAGCTTGACCTAAATAATCAAGATGGCCGATATCTGTAACAGATGTCGTAGATGTCTGAGATTGAATTTTGAGATTACACATCCATTCTTAAGGTAATTTGTTAGGAAACATTCTGAGCTTCTTTTACGGAATTATAAACATTGTTCCTTGTTTGCAGAACATATTTCCATAATTTTACTCATGATTACAGCTTTCTCAAATCTGTATTAATGAATTACTAAACCTAAAGTTTCTCTCGGCAGACAATATACTGCTGTTTGTTCTCTGCTTGGATAGATGGCGACATTGGCGACATTGGCGTTCTGCAGTAGCATGCTTCCTTCACAGCCATGGGCTAATAACATATCACCAGCATGGCATGTTTAATGACGTTTCACATTCAAACCCGATGTAACCCTTGGCCTATAGTGGTAGGAAGTGTTTGAAATAAAAAAAACAATAAAACTTATCCAGAACACAGTGTCAAGCTACACCACAGCTGTTGATATGAACTTTCTTAATGTAGGGAGATTGTTATGGATAGTTATGCACAATTTTGAAGATTCATGATTTCATGAACTCGTCACATTGTAGATCAACACTTCCCTAGTATGGGGGTCTTAACCTTATAGACTGTTGATGTCTCTTTACGAATACCATAGCTCTTAAATACAGTAATGCAACACTTGAATTTGTTTGTGTGTTTTATAAAAATTTCATAATTTAATTTTTTGCATTAAATTTTGACAATGTTAATGCATGTGTTACATGTTCCAAAAATTAATTGAATTGAATTGTACGTTATCCACAGCTAGTTTCTGATACACAGGTGAACTCCAGTGTCAGTTTCACAGATTAAAACTTAAGCGAATTTTTCAAAAAATATTTGTAAATGTTTGTAAATTTGTTCATTCTTCTTCTTTTGATTGGGCCTACTTAGGACCACGCTTGTTCAACTGTTGGATCTTGATTTTTGTCCAATACTGTTGCATTTTCTGTTGGTGTAACTCCTTTCTTTCATCTGTCCAGGGGGTACCTTTCCTCTGAGTTTTCTCCTGAAATCCATGAACTTCTTTCAAGATACGCCTCACAGCCTGCTTGTCATGCAGATCTGATATTTCGGGTTCTTTAATGTCCTCAGTTTTTGTCAACCACGTGGTATGAATCTTCTTATTTTCCCAGAAAGTGAATAAACGATTGGTCAGTCTTATTGGAGGCAGTCTCGCTGTATGTCCATACGAAGCTATTCTCCTTTTTCTCACACAATCAGAGTTTCTCTATATGATCGTACAGTTCGAAATTGTGTCGCCTACAAAATTTTTCATCTAACTTTACAGGACCGAAGATCTTCCTGAGAATTCTCCTCCCTCTGATTTCCATCTTCTCTATCAGACCCCTTCGGTTTAAAGAAAGACACTCCATGGCATACAAGGCTTCTGGTCTTATGCCTGACTTAAATTGTTGTTTAGTATTAGACATAGTTTTTTCTCCATTTTTAATTGGCATACTTCTCTTATGTTTTACAACATGAAATTTTGAAGTATGCTCTACCATGACACTTCTTTGTGCTATAAAAATATTCTGTTCCTGGAGGAAAATAACTAATTTGATAACCAAACAGTATGAGTCCATATTAATTATATATTAATTCTTATGCAGTACAGGTACCATTTTAAATTATAATTATAATGATGTGTGAACAATTCCTTAACATAGAATTTAAATTAATTTTCTATATTTAACAATTGTTATTTTAATTTGGAGAACACAATGGAAAAGGCAGAAGTTGTGAAACGTTAAGAGCAATCACAGAAAATAGGTATTCAGAAATGAGAGCCTGTAGTCATGTGGTTTTATTTACATCCACTTCATTCTTGGATGATGTATAACTGATAAAAAATATAAAAAACAAAAAAACAAAGTGAAATTTTTTAAATAGGATTGTAAATTTGTTCATGTAAAAAAATTAGATTTGTGTTTAGATTTTTGTTACTGAAGTCTAAATGAGCAACCATATTTCTTTTTGTTTCAGAAATATGAAGTGGAATTCCTTTTACAGCAGCAGTGGTTTGATCCACGCCTCAAGTACTCAAACAAAAGTGAGTACGAGTTCCTCAATGCTATCCATCATCACAACGACATCTGGCTGCCAGACACATACTTCATTATGCATGGAGACTTCAAAGATCCTCTCATTCCTGTTCATTTTGCCCTTCGCATCTATCGCAATGGCACCGTCTCATATCTCATGCGGTAAGAATACTTTATCATTTAATTATTTACAGTATTGACTAATTTTTTGGAAGAAATACAAGGGCTATTTATTTTTAACCTCTGATGAAAACCACAGTGAAAATCAAAACTGTTTTATTTGGAACATTTACATACACCTTCTAGCTACTTCTCTACATAGTCATGTTCTGATTGAGACATTTGTCGTAGCGTGGTACCTACTTTCCAATACCCTCTTCATAGAAGCTTGCCGCCAGCATATTGAGAAAGGTTTTTACTGAATTTTTAAGTGTTCTGAAATTGGTGTGGAAGCCAGATCTTGGGTTTGTTCAGGAAATTTGTGTGCATCCATTGTTTGGATTGTTCTTTTGATTCTGGATTGTCGTAAGGAATCCACGTTTCATCCCCTGTCACAAAGGATTTCAAAAACTCATTCCCGTGCCGAGTGACTTTCATCTTTTTTGGCAGTTGAAGAAAGATCTGGGAGGACAGCGCTTCCACACCAACGAAAAACTTCAAAACACTTCAAAATGCCGTGAAGACCCTTCTCAAATTGCTGGCGGCAAGCTTCTATGAAGAAGGTGTAGGAAAGTTGGTACCACGCTCTACGACAAATGTCTCAATCGGAGCACGACTTTGTAGAGAAGTAGCTAGAAGGTGTACCTAAATGTCCAAATAAAACAGTTTTGAATTTCACTGTGGTTTTCATTTTATGCCCCATCAGAGGTTGAAAAAAAAATAGCCCTCGTATGAATTCAATTTTCAACTGCACAAAAAATCTGTAACAGATACTTTGAGTAAAACTAAAAGTTGTAGAAGTATGATTCTCTAGTGGAAAGTTACACTGGTTTATGAAAATGAAGAATCACATCAGAACTTGATTGTAAAATATGTACTCTGCATAGCCCTTTCACTGCTAACATATTGTACACTGTGCAAAGTGGTGGTGCTGAATTAATTTGCAAATTTCTTTTGTAATCATAAATGGACAACAATAATTTGCCATTTTTCTCTGAAATAAGAACACAGAATGTACTTCTTGAAGTCCAAACTGATTTACGTAACCCTGAGTATGCCTGCATGTTGTCACAACACATCTGATTTAACGTGCATTTCAATGAATGGTGTACATGGCTATATTAGCTATAAATGGCAGCAATTGACAAAGAAGAGAGAAGTTATGGTGTCAGTAATTTGACAACACATGACACTATACGCTGATTCATTTTGAGTCACTTTTATAGAGAATTTCTTTTGTCTATTGGCATGCAAAGTTGTGCGCTATCTAAATCCATCTGTAGAACAGCCAGCAGTGTTGCGTGCTGATGGATATGGGTCATTCTCAAAAAATTGCCGTTTTGGTTTCACAGGCCTGAAGAAGATGCTTCTAGTTGAGATATCAAGCAATTTGTTTTTTTTTTTCAGATTTCGCCCCAAACCCATGCGAGTTTCTGCCCCACCCTAAATAATTTCTATGTATACATCGTGGAACATAAAATTCATGTTTATGTCAAAAAAGTGGGGAAAAGTAAGGAGTGTGACTGTCACAACCCATATTCTGCATCCAAGATTTTGACTTCTTGACTTGAAAAGGCCCAAAATGAATCGTCATTCACAGATGAATGTTAGCTCAACATCCAAATGAAACTATCTAGAGGATGTTTCAGAATTTAAAAAAAGAATCCGAGCCAGGAAGTTCATTTGAATCTTTGTCACAGGAAACCGTGTTAAGGACCTGGTCTAGTGCTCCCCAAAGAAGAATTAAGGGGTGGGGAAGAGGGTGATGTAGAGGGGATGAAGTATTGTATCATCTTTTCCCCACCAGAATTGAGGAGGGAGGACTGCAAGAAAAGTGAAAATTAGATTGAGGAAAATTGTTTTGGGTAACACTCCTTACGTAAATTGCCATGTCACGTCTTTTGTAATCTATTTTCATTCATCTCCAGCATTTCAAGACAAGGTATTGCTACCTTACAACAGCTCAGTCCATTTCTATTTTCTTAAAAAAAACCTGAAAACATGTTGAAATAGGACATGAACAATAGTAGCACTCATTAAAAATTCAATACCTTCCACCAACTTCAAAAACTTATACACAATCACAGAGTGGTATAATGCCATGGAAAACCAGTTGTTCAGAAAAGCCGAAGTTGGATGTTCAATCTGGGGTTCCTGTCGAGGAGGCAAAACAGCAGTGGGTTTGAGAATGACCCACATACAGCTGTAACAGTGAAAGGGCTAAAAGTATGTCTACTACTGTCAGCATTACAAAAAATAATGAATTCCTTTTTTTTTGGGGGGGGGGGGATCACATAAATAGCCGTTATTGTTAAAATTAAGATTTACGGCATATAAGCTTATCCTGAAACAGCTGCGTTGAAAAGTCACTCTCCATTATATGTGGGGTAGTAGAGATTTACCGTACTGTGATTTTTGTCATTCTTGATTATTACTTTTTAAAGAAAAAAAGCTACATAGGTCCTATATTCAGCATATGCAAGTGGAATATTAAGAATAAAAACATTATACGAGAATTGTGGATTGTTTTTGGCAGCCAAAGTAGGCTACAAAGTAGCTTTTTTCTTGGAAAATAAATATTGCAGAATACCACAAAATATGTCAACCCTCATTAATATGGAAATACGTTAATAAGGTGGCTTGTAATGGAGAGTGATTGTGTCAGTTTTCCATTAAATATAAATTGAAAAAACATAATGTAACCATAATCATTCACTGATGCTTAAAAGAAACCATTGTCGTAATTAATAAGAAGAATACTAATTTTTCACTCAGTCCAAAGATCTGCATTGATATCATCAGTCAATAAGGTTATTAATATTCCTGGTGTCTTTCAGATACAAGGGCTATTTTTTTTAACCTCCGATGGGGCATAAAATAAAAATCAGAGTGAAAAATAAAAACTGTTTTATTTGGAACATTTAGATACACCTTCCAGCTACTTCTCTACATAGTCGCCACTGCGATTGAGACATTTGTAGTAGCTTGGTACCAACTTTCCAATGCCCTCTTCATAGAAGCTTGCTGCCAGCGTATTGAGGAAGGTTTTCACGGCATTTTGAAGTGTTTTGAAGTTCTTCGTTGGTGTGGAAGCACTGTCCTCCCAGATTTTGGGTTTGTTCGGGAAATTTGTGTGCATCCATTGTGTGGATTGTTCTTTTGAATCTGCATTATCACAACGAATCCACATTTCATCCCCTGTCACGATGGATTTCAAAAACTCGTCCCCATACTGAGTGATTATCTTTTTCAGCAGATGAAGAAAGATCTGGAAGGACAATGCTTCCACACCAACAAAGAATTTCAAAACATTTCAAAATGCAGTGAAGACTGGTGGTAAGACTGGTGGTAAGCTTCTGTAAAGAGGGTATTAGAAAGTTGGTACCACACTATGACAATCAGAGCGGCAACTATGTAGAGAAGTAACTGGAAGGTGAATCTAAGTGTTCAAAATAAAACAATTTTGATTTTCTCCATGATTTTCATCTTATGCCCCATTCGGAGGTTAAAAAAAAAGAATAGCCCTCGTATGAGGGGGGGCCCAAAAATAACCGGAATCGAACTGTTGCATGCGAATGCTTTCTAGTTACGAGTTGTGCTGTTAGGTGGTGTTATTTGGGGGTCTCCCACGACCGTTAGTGAGCTGGCGTCAGTCTGGGTTAAATTGCTTGGTTGTGGTGCGCTGTTGTGTGCGTTCGTGTTTCAACCCATTGGCGATTAGCCTGACCACAAGGAACAAAGAGTGTTTGTGAAATTTTTTCTGTTAGGGAAAACTGCAGCCGAGATCGTCGAAAGAACATTAACCAAATTTCTGATCAAACGAATGTGTCATGGAGCACGGTTCAGCGAATTTTAACTGAAGGTTTGAACATGAGATGGGTGTCTGAAAAATTTGTTCCTCGCTTGCTCAGAGATAACCAAAGAGAAAACCGCGTGAATGTTTGCTGCGACTTGAAGAGTGGAGTGCAGAACGATCCAAATTTTCTTAAATTATCTTCATTAATTGCACGTTTGATTTTGGCAATGTTTTCGTCATTTCTTCTTGTCGAAGGACGTCCAGGGCATGGCATGTCTTCAGTTGACATGTTGCCAGATTTGAAACGGGAAAACCACTCTTAGACCTGTGATTTCCCCAAGGCATCATCATGAAAGGATTGCCTAAGCATCCCAACGGTCTTGGCTGCAGTTTTCCCTAACAGAAAACAAAACTTCACACACACTCTTTGTTTCTTGTGGTCGGGCAACTCGCTAATCCCCAACGGGTTGAAACACGAACGCACACAACAGCACACCACAACCAAGCCACTTAACTCAGGCTGACGCCAGCTCACTAACGGTCGTGGGAGACCTCCAAATAACACCACCTAACAGCACAACTCGTAACTAGAAAGCATTCGCGCGCAACAGTTCGATTCCGGTTATTTTTGGGTCCCCCCTCGTACATTGCACCAATCTGTGTAAGTGATCCCTATACAGGCCATAGAGGCCCAGAGGGTTCCAGGAGGTTGAGGCTCCAAGATTTTGGACATTCGGCACATGAAGGTGGTAAGGTTGTCAGCCTTACGCACCGGCCGCCTTTACCCCCAGGATTGGTCCTGGTACTCATTTCTGTTAGAGGCTGAGTCGACCCCAGGGCCATAGTGCCACCAGAAGGATTAGGCCAATTGAAAAATCTCATCGGGAATCGAACCCGCGACCTTCCGGTTTGTAGCGCAGCGCCTCAAC
Source organism: Ectobius pallidus (assembly GCA_964059195.1). Taxonomy (NCBI): domain Eukaryota; kingdom Metazoa; phylum Arthropoda; class Insecta; order Blattodea; family Ectobiidae; genus Ectobius; species Ectobius pallidus. The sequence goes on along the minus strand of CAXKWD010000005.1, from coordinate 13,733,203 downwards.
CACTACGCTACGGCGTACCCCCACCAATCTATGTAATAATAGAAATTGCATACAATACAGTTTAGATAGGCCTATACTTTCCATGTTGTAAGTAAAATGTAATTTAAATATATTTGTTTCTTTTTGGCATATTTTCATACATGTACTTGTACTGCAATTTCTTTAGTGTTCATTATGAATGTTTTCTTAGTTATAAGCCAATATTATGCAACCAGGAATTAATGTAGTATCTTCCTTTTGAACAAACTGCCCTCTTATGGAAAAATAATTTTTTGTTACTCTGTTATAATGGTATTTGAATACTTACAGCAATTTATATGATTTGTATTTCTTATTTCTAGCCGACACTTAATCCTCTCATGTCAGGGTCACCTTCATATCTTCCCATTTGATGATCCACAGTGCTCTTTTGCCATGGAAAGCAGTAAGTATAACCTTAAACTTAACTGAAAAGTATAATTAGACTTATGAGTAATTAGTTTAAACCATTTTTATATTTCATTTTCATGAGGAAAAGTCCATTATACACCTTTATTGAGATTTAGTTTGACGTTACAAATGACTAAACACTAGTAAGTTATCATTATATTATGGGAAAAATTTTTATACGAAAGGTAAATTCAAATGAAATGCTTTTATTTTATGTTGGTCACGCCATCATCATACAGGGATAGAATTGCCTCATTTATGGTTTTTGCATTTAAATTGAACTCCTGCACTTAGTTTCATGTATTAATTTTGTATTACCACATAAGTGTGGTCATTATTGTCAGTTTCATTTTAGCCTGAACAGTTTAGTGAAAATTCCCATTAAACTCAACTAATTAATGAATCCAGCTACTTACAACACATGACTACAATTTCTGCAGTTGAACATAAAAGTATCTATCATTTTTCCATGAAGATTATCTACATAACTTCAATTTAATGTACAGTTTTTTGTTCAATCCTGGGGTAATTTCTGTGTATGAGAGAAAACCAGGAAGCAAGATACAGTGTACTGTAATTATAAAGACTATTCCACTCATACACCCCCGTGTTTGATATGGACCAATAACGTTTAGCAATTCCTCAGATATAGACCAATCACGGCTGTTTATCTTACAACATTCTTGTAGTAATTGCGAGGATGGCATTTTATCGGGTAAAACCGGCTGCTCGTTACTGGATATGAAAGCAGCAGTGTGCAGTGATTAATATGTCATATGTTGCCATTAAACAGCACAAAAACAGATTATTTTATACAACATAACTTGTTTGGAAATTGAAATAATAGAAATGTGCATTGATTAAAAACACAATTTTGATTCAGTGCAAGCCAGTTCGTGTGCTTTTATTCTGTTCTGCTATTAGTTTACCTGAATGAAGTTAACTCTGTCTTATATGCACCATTGGTAGCCCTCGTTGCAACATGGTAACTCGAATGAAGTTAACTCTGTCTTATATGCACCATTGGTAGCCCTTGTTGCAACATGGTAACTCGAATCGATTCATGGATGGTTGATTCTTAGTAGGCCATGATCTCACAGCTGCTACTGGCGCTTTTATTATAATAATAGGATTAATTAAATGATTTCACCAATTCAATCAAGAATTGTTTTTATACAACAAAGCACGAAAGTAATTACGAGGGGCTTACTGAAAGTCATGAGCAACATTTTTTCACAACCTTAATCTTTATTTGTAAGTGAAACCAAGTATATCAGCTTAATCTACAGACCTTTCTTTCACTTTTCCACATAGTCTTTGTTTTTTTGCTCACATGTTTCCCATTGTTCTGCAAGTTTGAAAATACCCTTGCGATAGAATTCCATTCCAGCTAATACCCTTGCAATAGAATTCCGTGCCCGTAGACACTGATGCACTGCTTGCCGAATATCCTCCAGTGTCTCGTAGCATTGGCCTCGCATCTTATCCTTCACAAACATTGCATGTGCCACTATGGAGCAGATCAGGAGATTTGAGTGGGAAACACTTCCACATCCTCCCTACAACCCCGACATGGCACCTTCCGACTACCATCTTTTCCATTTTGTGAAGGAACAGATGCGAGGCCAATGCTATGAGACACTGGAGGATATTCGGCAAGTAGTGCGTTAGTGTCTACAGGCAGCTGGAACGGAATTCTATCGCAAGGGTATTTTCAAACTTGCAGAACAATGGGAAACAGGTGTGCAAAAAATTGGAGACTATGTGGAAAAGTGAAAGAAATTTCTTTAGATTGAGATGATATACCGTACTTGGTTTCACTTACAAATAAAGATAAGGTTGTGAAAAAATGTTGCTCACAACTTTCAGTATGCCCATCATATTATTTGTATAATCCATTACATTTTTATTCATGGAATAGTCTTAATAAATCTAACTCTCATGGGATTACCCATGAAAAGAAACTTCCCGGGAAGATTTGTATTGCAAAAGATGGGACTTCATTGAAATGTGGACTATGTTTAATTTATTGTTGTAGCGTATATTATGGGTTTTTGTAAGATTGAGTATATTGAGTATTGAAATATTAAGAGTAGAATCAGGCTGTCTGAAGTCCTCATACATTTGAAATTCCTCTTTTCATATTTTAAATTATTTTTATGAATTTAAATTACTTTTCCAAAATGTACATAATATTTAATGAATTTTTTTTTAAACCGCTGCTTCCATAATTGAAGTTAAAGAGGTGTCAAGTACTAGGCCTATAGTTCATTCAAAATCCCTTTATAGGAATACTCACAGCTGAGATTTCATATATAGAAACAATGTGCATGTGCATGCATTAAAAGACTGATGTAAATAATTACCCATATGTATTTTTAATAATTCTAATTTATATTTGAAGCATTTAGTTTTATAAGGGTCTAAGTGCCAAAGTCATGATTGTGTAGAAAAGAAGACATAGACCCCAGAAAGACATAGCAGAGATAGACGTAGTGCTATATCTTGGAACTTACTGCTATTAACGTAACTTTCCCTGGACCTTGGACCCTTCTGAATTGCATTGGTCTGAGTACATAGATCCATTTAAAATTATCAGTTGAAATATCATGATTTTGGTACTTAGACCCTTACAAAACTAAACGCTTCATTAATTTTAAATGGTTTGTGCTACTTTGAAAGTTGTCTCAACATGTCTAGATCTAATAAAACAAAATGAAGCAATTTGTATACAGTAGAGCATGTCAATAAGTTAAAATCAATCAGAAATAAAAACACTTGTTGCTCCACTTACATAATATTAGGCAGGACCGGTTTCAAGGAAGATCAGCTTCCTTATCCTCAGCTGGGTGTCGACATCCAGCTGAGGATAAGGAGGCTGATCTTCCTTGAAACCGGTCCTGCCTAATATTATGTAAGTGGAGCAACAAGTGTTTTTATTTCTGATTGATTTTAACTTATGTCTAGATCTCTTACACATCAGGGTTTATTGCTCATGTGAAATAGTTCTTGGATCCAAAACATGGTTATTGTAACAGTGTACTTATGAACTTGTCACATGCATTTTCAATAAAGATCACACACTTTATCTTGAGCTAAACACTTCATAATGCCGAAAACAGTACATATCAAAAAGGCCTCACTCAAAAAAAATAATGATCGTGACCCGTTCCCAGTATTGCCATATGCAGAAAAACTTTTTGTAGCGGCATTCTTGAACTACCATCAATTTTTTTTTTATCTGTTTATAACAAATTATTATGAAAATGGCAATATTAAATCCAGGGACATTAGAAGAACAGTACTGGTGTTGTGGAAATGGTCAATATAAGTGACAACGAAATTAAAAGTGAAGATTGTTTAAATCAAGAAGTGTCGGATGTCAGCGAATGTACAATAAATCAAATGAATGAAATGTAAAGGAAAATCAATTTAATGTGTTTTAAGCTGAATATGTCTGAGAAAAGAACAAGTCCATTTTGATTATTTTGCTAGAAAGTTGTATTAATTACCTACAATCTCTCGTGAAAGATATTTAGTTAAATTATATTAATTCAGGCATGTGAAAGTGCATATTCAAGTACATGTATAATGCTACGACTTTTAAACCGATTTTCTTTATTCTGAAGAAATATTCTGGAGAAATATTGTCTAAAGAAATATAATATATATTATTGCTTCGAACTACAGTTAGTTGCATTCTGTACCAGTATAAAACTACAAACGTTATATTTTCTAGTAGTTGGAAACCCTTCAGAAATGATGTCAATTTCAACTCACCGCCTTCTGCAATAGTCAGTCTCTTATACTGCATACAATGTCAGCTCCCCTCACCCCTGCATTTTTTCAGCTCAAGATAAAGTGTGTAGTCTATAATAACTTTTTCTGCAACCAGTTTCATATGAATAGACTCTCTCTCTCTAATCCTATGCCCCCATGTTGGGGCGAAGGGCCTCCAAGTGGAGGTTTCTGTATCTATGTGAATTTTGTTATGCTAGAGGGGGCAGAGGGACAGATGGTAAGTCCATTGCCTCTCAACCCCCCTCTGGAAACTAAGGTATTAGTTGGACGTGAAAGGGCCGATAAATTTTGTCCAGAGGCTTTAATTTAGGCTTGGAGTTCTTTTACATGCCGTAAATCTATGACACGGGCCCCCCAGCTTAAAGTCCCTCCCGGAGGACTCCATGCCCAGGATTTTCACGTCCTGAAAAACCCATCGACTGCAGCCGGGTTTGATCCCGCGACCTTCGGATCTAGAGGCGGGCACGCTAACTCTAGACCACTGCAGCCAACTATGAATAGACTACTACTTATATAATATGCTACTTACATAATATATATGCTTGTTATATAAATGTGCTACTACTTCTTATATCAAAAAATTCCATCAACTTTCTATATGAATATGTTGTAGACATTTTCAGTAATACTTTTTTTTTCCCCAACTAGTTTCATATGAGCAGACTGCTATAACATACGTATGGAAGAACGATGAGGATACGCTACGCAAGTCTCCGAGCCTGACAACACTCAATGCATACCTCATCTCAAATCGGACAGTTACCTGCCCCACTAAGTCCAGCTGGAGAGGTGAGTGTAGAACGTATTTTTAAAATAAGCATGTCTTTAGAGTGTACCATGGCTTGATCCTCACTTGCATCAGCTTGCTTCCAAAGTGCAATGCAGAAATAAGGGAAGATATCCATTAATCCCTACATCCTCCTTTGCATACAAGAAATAGCTGGCTCATTTTACAAACAAGTTGAAAATGTTCTCATTATAATTGTTCTTTCTAATATTTCAGTAGGTTCCCTTTATTACTTTGTGGAGTTGTTGATTGTGCAAGGGCTATATTCTGTGAGAGCTTTTTTTAATTCATTCACAAAATTAATAAATTAATACGAGTAACTAAAATTATTTTGTCAACATAAAGTTCATTACACGTTGTGTAAGATTATTATTTTATTATATTTAATTCATCCTGATTGAGACAATTTTGTGTACAAATTACTAAATTGTTTCATATTAATATACATATCACTAGTAAGAAAATAGTTATTTATGATTCAAGTGTTAAAAAGGAGATTTTATTTTGTAAGTAGATTGTGTTTACGAAAGGACCCTGTTTGGGCGAGTGAAGTAATCCTACAAGCAAAATAAAATCATTTTACAAAATATGTATCATACGCTACTTTTTATTTGTGAAATAATAATAAATATTACATTTAAAACTAAAACTAAACACCGTGGTGCTACAAGGCCTACCACCCGACCGCTGCATCATCTACCTTAGGCATATGGCAGGATTGGGGGCATGTGGTTAGCATGCCGACACCCACAGCCATTAAAGGTGGTTTCCATGACCGGAACCGCTCCTTCTGTGTCAAGTAGCTCCTCAATTTGAATCACAAGGCTGAGTGCACCCCATTCCAGACCTCCCTACCTCAGAAAAATCCGAGGAGATACTGGGGATCGAACCCGGGCCAATGGATAAATATTACTTTTATTTTAATAAAATCATGTATTAGCCTCTAGCCATACTCATGATGCTGCCATCTTGTATGCTCGTATGCAAACAGAGGTTATTGATTTTCTAGACTCTGCTGCCAACATACGACTGTTAGTCAAACCACCAAGTAAATACATTTTTACGACATTCAGAATGGTGTAATGAATTTTAACATGTTCAATTTTTATCAAACTGAGTCTATTTAATTATCATATGCAAATATTTTTAATGAAAAGAGTGCAACAAATACCAAAGTCAGTACCAGTGGAGTGGCATAAAGATTTTATAGCACTAGTGCTAAAATGTCCAACTTTTCCTTTATGTGTCTTGTGTTAAAAATTCTACTTTTAATTCAAGCTGTCTGAAATAAATTTTCTAATTCAGTGTGCAGACTTGTACCAATCACAAAGATTTTCAAATAAATGTAGAAGAAAGTTAAGAACAGCTAACTTTGTTTCTTGTTACAGTAGAACCCCGATAATTCGAGCTAATTGAGGCTGAGATTACCTCGAATTACAAAAAACTCCAATTATACAGAAATATCACTAAATCATTGAGTAAATCATAAATAAATGTTTAATGAGCACAATAATGGTTTAAAAATAAATAAATAAACAATATAGTAGACCTACATACCTGTGTTACGCCTGTATGTATATTGGCAAACATTTCCAATTTGCTACATCGGCATCCTTTAAGGATAAAGTCATTGTCTGACCCTTAATGGAGTGGAACAGGAAAGCGGCGCTACTAGGAAAACACTTTTAATTACCATTGTTGCTGAGTAGGGATAACTGTAACAATACAGTATTCTTTTCTGAAAGGATAGTATGCACTGTACAATTGAAGTCCCGACAAAGAAAGATCGAACCTAACTGTTCGAACCTAATGTAATAGAAATGCATTAGCAGTCTGAAGCGAAGGTTATTTTTGTGTATTATGAATGGAAACCCTAAGTGGGACAGTTTTACCTGCATTTTTATACATGGAAAAATTGAAAGAAAGCTTCCATTCGGAAGTGCGTAAATCTTACATGCGGACACCGTATAAAACGAGATTTTACTCTAGTTTTATGGAAAATTTTAATTTTCTTAAGACCTGCTCAAATTACACGGAACCTCAAAATACCGGGGCTCAAATTACTGAGGCTCTACTGTATTTGTGATTTATAACATTTTTAGAAAGAAATGCGGTTTTTATTAAAATTAACCTAAATTTTCTAACAAGTCCCAACATAAATCTAATGGTTGTACTATCAAATGGGCCATTCAGGAGTTTCGTGGAGGCACAAACGCACACAGAAATACACACAATGAGATATGAAGGTATAGTGAAACAACTTTTATGTGAACTAACTGATACCAGAAGTCATCTGGATTATCAAAAATTCAGATAATCTGGAAATTCAGCTTACATTGTACCACTAATTAGTTGGTTTATGTAAATACCACTAACTCAAATTATATGCCTAGGCCTAAAACTTGCCATTTATTTACATATTAAACAAATTATAGAACACTTTTACATTTGAGCGCTGTTAATATTTTGGGGGAACAGTTTCATATAACATTTGTATGCAGTTTTAATTCTTCCTCGTCCACATTCACTCTCGTTATCTACAGTCGTGAACTGTAACCAAGCTCTTGTCTGTTTTTAGGTAATAATTAATGTTATTAACCTATACACTGCTTTTGACATATAAATCCGTCGCCACAAAAAATTGTCTTAAAACATAACAACATTATAATATTAATAGAGTAATGCTTCATCTTAAAATGTGAGGATTTTTATCCAAAGTTGTGATTGTAATTTATGGATACCGGACATTTCATTGAAAATTTTCTCATTGATTTCAAACATAGAATCCACTGGTGATTTTATTTAATAGATTACAATTTACAATTTATTGTTCCAAATTACACGAAAAATATACATAAAAAGTTGATACACCACCCAAAGAAGCAGAGCTTGTGTTCGGGGGTGGTTCAGTTCTATATATGAGAAAAACTTATACTAAATAATTACTTAAAACAATACAAATGACAGAATATTATGTATAAAAGGTTAGAACATGTTCTATTTACAATACAAAGGTACGAGGTAATACAATATTAATACATAACAATTTATTTGTTCAAATTTTAGTAAAAAACAAAGAAATTAAGTTCTATCCAAATTTTAAAGTTTAATATGAAAAATGTTATAACAGCAATAGTAGAAAACAGAAGTAATAATTATATAAATTTTCTAATTTTAGACCTAAATTGTTTGTTGTTTAAGCTATTTAGATCAGGATGGTTGGTAATAAATGAATTGAATAGTCTTGGGCCAAAACTTGAACAGTGCTTAGCTCCAGCAGTTGTAACATTTTTCGGTTCAAGTAATAAATTAAATTGATTCCTTCGCGTGTTATATACGTGAGATTCTGACTTGTAATTGTCACGATGTTTATGAAAATAATTCAGTATGACGTACTTGTAAATGTGGTCTATGGTGAAAACGTTAAATTCAGAAAATAATAATTTGGAAGAATAGTCAGGAGGCTTAGATAAAAAAATCTTTATGATGCGTTTTTGAAGACAAAGCAAAGGGCTGAGGATCGTTTTTGCAACTCCTCCCCACCCAATTATGCCATATTGAATAATAGAATGAATTAGAGCTAAATAAATCGTATGTAAAACATGAGCTGGTAAACATGAACGGAGAATAACGAATTTATAAATGACTTTACGTAGCCTATTGCATAAATATTCAATGTACTTGTCCCATCCTAAATGTCGATCAATTATGATGCCTAGATATTTCACTTGATTTGATTCACTTAAGGAGGGACAAGTGCAGCTATTAATACAGCAACCTGAATTGTGTATAGATGCTTATATTAATTTTTAAATTCAGCTCTGAAAGGGTTAATATCAACATCTGCACAACTGGGAATTGCAGCAAATGATTCCAGAAATTCTACAGGGTGGGTGAGAGTTAAATGCTGTGACTACTATTTAAGTTGGGGTTTACTGCTTTTGACGTTAACACTCTTAAGTAGTTAAGTACTGTAGGCTTTAAGAAACAGATGTTTTCTTCCACAGCTTGCACCAAATCGTCTTTGATCACAGATTGTCGGCCGCTCCATGGCTCATCTTGCACATTTTCATGACCTTCGTTAAAATATCTAACCCACTTCCTCACCTTTCCATCACTCATTATTGTTTCCCCATAAACTTCACACACTTAGCGATGAATATTTGCTGGCATAACATTTCTTGCATTCAAAAAACGAATCACTGATCTGACTTCACAGTCAGCAGGTCATTCGATTGTTTTGAACATTTAAAAATGCTCTAACAATAGGAAAAAACAAAGTGACGATCGCTGACAGCTGCATCTGGCTTCCTAGTGAATGGAGGAAATGATTGCATTTGCTCAAAATCGCAACAGCAAAATATTTAAACAGTACTTAATTTAAAAACATGCCTCATACTTGTGTATTATTAGGCAGACTTTTTCACTGCAGTAGTTTAGTGCTTGTACAACTAGTTAGAGACTATGTCAAAATTTGTGTCTCAGAAAGTGTACTGAATCTGCATTTCTATAAAATATTAAAAATCAGGTAAACTGATATAACACTTTAATTTAATCAGTGATAATTGCAATTAGGCTATGTTATGCAGAAAATAAGTTATTTTTCTAATAAATTTCAGAGTTAAGCTCCAGATTGATTCATTAAGCAGGGTTTACGGGAAAACAAAGGTCTAAAGTTTGATAAGCATATGTGAAGGAATATGTGGGTATTATTTGTCAAAGCTAACTATATTGTAACTTCCAAAGCCATGTATGAACACTGAAAACAATATGTTGTCATGAGAATGATTTGCATTTAATAAATTCAGTCTAATATATTACCATAAAATAGGCACTAAATTGGGCTTTACTCCAATACTTATCAACCGATTTGGTCCAATATCAATAGGCTTTGTCCCATAGACATTATAAATGCATATACCAAGTTTCATGAAAATCCAATAAAGCGTATTTGAGTTATTGCACAGGCAAACAGGCTGACAGACATTTTCCCATCCACTACATTCTGGCACTTAATAATATTAGAATCTGGACTAGTTGTACTGGACATAAACCATTCAAAAGTACTAACCCATGCTGATCAAAGTAAGAAAACCTGTCACAATATTAAATGAAACAGTTATTCATAAAATAAAACACAGCAAAGTTTAAAATTAAACCCACAATGGATATCACATTATCAGGGCCCGGATTCTAATGACATGTCATCTTTTTATTGATGCTGCATAGACATTGCCAACTTGTGGATAAATCCTAATCATGGCCTCTAGATTATAGAAATGCATTTTTATTAGATAATTTATTTTTTTTTGTCGTTTTATGCAATTTTATATTTTTAGGGCATTTATTTCAATTTTAGGTCATTATTTTGTCATTTTCTTGTCATTTGCTTCCTTATTTAGTCATTTTCATGTATTTACATTCAGTGTATTAACTTTTTTTCGTCGCTAGCGGTGCTGTCTTTGAAGTGTCGTTTGTTTAATACAAGAAGGAAACATTCGGTATTAACGTGTTGACATGTCTCAGTCGGAAGTGAGAATCAAAGAAACGCCAAAATGTTGTATTATGTTACTATTGTTATTAGATTGACTTGGCACCAGAGTCTGCCACCTGCTTAGATTTGAGAGTGCAAACTACTGTTTACCCTCAATAAACAACAATATAATCCGGCAGACCACAAAAGGATGTGCCGAATTTTGTCTCACCAGTGCCTCAGTATAAATTTCCGTGAGAAAAGAACATTCACAACATTACAGTTATTTACAGTTTTTACAGTTCAAACTAGTCTATAATTTTGTGTGTACAATAATGATTTTTTATAAATAAAATATCAGCTTTTAGGTTATTTTTTATAATTATTAAGTCATTTTCTTTAAAATTTAGGGTCATTTTATAGGTCATTTTTCAAACAAATTTAGGTCATCAGAATCTGGGCCCTGCACATTACCTATTAAAAACTCGATGTTTCGGCCCACCCACTAGGCCTTCTTCAGGAACACTAAACAGAAGGAATGGAAGTCCCTCCTATTGGTCTATACTGACTAAGGTAACCAGATGTCAGCAAACCCGCGGAGGAGTGTCCTTAGCAGCGACCCGTGTTCATAAAGCCGAATCGTCAGTTTCACAACTTACTGGATCGTCAGAAAAGTTAACTTGGAAACCCTTTTGTTCTGCCAAATCTTTTAACCCAGTCTTCCAGGATGTTGTAAACAGAGTCCAAACAATCAATCGCACGGGGCGAGAGAAATCTTACTGTGCGCTTTCTGTTTTTATATTCGTAAAATTATTAATAAAGTTAATAGTTCTGCTGAGAATGATAAATAGAACCTGCCTTTAAAGTAATTGCTAGAGCCAGAGAATATTTTCTTTTAAAGCCATACTTCTGTTTATTGATGGTGTGGTATAAATATTAATCCCATTCAAACAGAATCTTGTATATCTGAGTGAGTTATCTTCTTAATCTGCTTAACAGTTTACATTTGCATGAATAACTTTTACAAGCGCAAAAATTGTCTTTAAGGACATAATCTAAACTGCAGTAACTTCGCCTTGTCAATATAAAAGTCTTGAAATAATAAAAGTCAAATATCAACACTTTAAGGGCATAATGCAGTGCAGGGCCAGGAAGGGGCAACAGAGTGTCTACAGGTCAAGAAAGTCAAGAAAAAGTTCAGAAATCGAACATCAGGGCAAGAATGTCAAGAAAAGTCAAGAAATGGCACGGTAAAGAAGTAAAATAAAGAAGAGAAACTTTTTTGAAGTTTCCTTTGATGTGAGCTTAAATAAAATAGCTCAAAGATGTCAGATGGATTTTGTGATTAGATTTTGGGATGAACAATCAAACACAGTGTCAACTAGGTACTTGACGTCAGAATTTCCTCAGAATTGAATCAGATGATCCAGACCAGTCAGACATTTTTGACGTGAGAACATGTTCTTTGCATATTGTACATGGATCCTACAAAACTGCACATAACAAGATTGGGTGGTCAGTTCATGAGTTTCTTCATTCTCTTTTTTATCTGTTCAATGATTATCCTTCCAGATGAACAGATTATGCGTACTTTTCTGGTTCCTTAAGATTTCCTTTAAAGTTTTGTGCAATCAGGTGGCTGGAAAACTCAAGCCATTAAGAGAGCCTTAGAAATGATCACTCCTCTTAGGAAGCATGTGAGTGGTGTCTAGAAAATGCCTCTTCAAATTAAGAACTTTGAAGAAAGGTACAAGAGTTTCTGTGGGATCAGCTGTTTTATACCCTAAAATGCTGTAGTACTTGGTCAAGAAAATTTGTTAAATAGTCGAGAAAAATAAAACGGTCGAGAAATTTGGATTCTCAAAACTTGTAGACACTCTGGACAAACAATCACATTTCAAGACAGGTAGAAATATCCAGTTAGAACCCAGATTCCAAGGCGAGTGACAGGTTGTGAGCACAGAAATGGAACAGAAATAAGAATTTTAAGAGGGATTGGAGGATTGTTATTCTATAGAAGATTCACAGTTTATTTTGATTCTTCCAGATAAAGCTGAATTTGGAAGGGGATTGATGAACTTTTGGCATGGAATGAGAAGAGTACAGATAACAATCAATAACATTACAGTAAAAATATGAAGGGGGAATTAAATATCCCTGACTTCATATTTGAACCTTTTTAAAATTAATTGAACAATCAAAACAATAAAAATAAAAAACAAACTACGACTGGAAATTTTCTGTGTAGTGGGGATATTTTGCTTTCCATTTCCATGTTAGTTTCCCTTCAATCTATGGAATTTAATGTCTTATTTATTATCACTGGACCAGAAAAGTTTCCATTGAATAAAAAACCTAATTGGGGCAGGTTTTACTGTACATCTAATGAATGCTGCTAAATACTAAGTGAAATATACAGGGAGGCAAAGCATTAGGTTTTGATCGAAGTGGCATATACAGTGGATCCTTGTTAACACATTTTTCTAGGGACCGAAAAAAATAGACGTCATAAACGGGAAAACGTACTATTGAAAATTTAAAAAATCTAAGGGAATATCTAGATATGTTTTCTAAGTTGCTCAATACAGCCTAAAGTGCATCCAAATGGCTCAGAATTACTCACAGTGACACACAGGAGCTTCTATGCCAAGCCATTAGTTACAAGAGATTTATATTACATAAATCAAGTTCACAGCCACAAACTGCTAATGAAATGCGATCCAATATCCACATGAGAAGCATGATCTGTTTTTTTTGTCCTACATTTCTTCAAGATTCTTATATTTTCTTCTCTACACATGTACCGTACGAAATTTAAAACATATTTCACTATCTAGAAAACACAACAAAATTATTACGATAAAAATGGCGGCTAAAAGCTGATGCTGGAAAATCCGTGCGAAGTCAGACTGAACAATGAAAAGCAACTGCAAAGGATCAAAATGACTGACATTTGGTCCCATAGAGCAAAGGTTGAGATTTGGACACCAGAGAGTACAAGAATTCTGCCATCGAGAACACCCAATCAAATGCGCAAACAAGGTTTGTGTTTGGCAACATGTGATTAGCGAGCCTAATACGAACGTACTAAGCGTGAAACCAAAACGTGTTAAAGAAACATTTAAACATGTAATTATTAAGGTTGGGACTGGGATTTCGAAAAATCAATGTACTATGCGAGAAAACGTGGTAATGAGGAATGTGCTAACAAGGTTCTACTGTATATAAGATATAACAAAGTATTATTTAAAACAGTAGGAAAGCCATTAATGTATATGGCGATAGACTGAGTCTGGTAGTGTAAATATAATAAGCAACCAGGCAATCTGATTAATAATTTTAGTACAGTGAAGAGTCAATTGCATAAGATAGAAATTAATCTACATTAACCTAGGAGACACTAGTGTATTATTCTAGTAGAATGGTAGGAATGCTGCCACAAAACATATCAGCCCACAGCTGCTACCAAGTGACTTCGACCGAGCAATACAGGGAGCAAGCAAATGTGCATAAAATATAGACAAACTTGCGAATTGTAATTTTAACAGCATGGTTATGTTGAGAGCATGATACATGTTTAACTAAGACAGTGGCCACTATTTATTCCATTGGATGTGTGTGTACACCACCATTCTTGTGTTATACACTTCAGGTGTGATCTTCCGTAACTGTGCTGATGTGATGGGTGACTTTCTGTTTGATATGCCTCCGTAACTGTTATCATAAATTGTCAGATTGAGACTAAATTTAGGGTGGCTTTTCAGAGGTGCTGGTAAATGTGGTGTTCCTTTTCCATTCCATTTGCCTGTGAACCTTAACAATGTAGTATTCTCTGTCACTTTCTGCAAAATGTACTGGAGCCAGATTCAAACTGTGGTACAAACTGGTCTCATAACATGGAGAGATAAGTGACCTATTTCAGAGCTACTGTTCTAAGTTTTGAACAACATGTGTTGACCAATCAGTCTAGCAGCTCGAGATGGTTCGTTTCAAGTATTCTCATCTAAATGCAGATTCTCCTTTCTCCTGAACTATCTAACTATCCCAGTGTGTACATGGTACATCAACCTGAGAATATCACCTTTTTAACATGAGGAAAATCTTTCAAAAGTCTCCAATAATCACATATATGTTTCATAGAGATTGTCCAAATATTATCACTCAAATCATTACTGAATAATTATATTCTTGTGCTTTTACTCATGTGTCATTTTAATGTCATAAGTGCACATCCACTTCCTGTAATTGCTTTGATTTGACTGTTTCAACTATTATTCAATTGATATAGCACAAGTTTCTACTCATGTTTTTAGTCTTCCACAGCAGGATGTAGAAGAATTGAACATGTGACAAACTCCTTCTTCTCCCATCATAGCAGCTTTATTAACCTACTAGCAGGTGCTTGTGTCTTCGCCTACGATAATTAATTTTAAAATTAAAACTTAGGAGCATAATAATTAAAGCATTATATTTATGAACACTTACAGGCAAATCAATCATAAACTAAACTATTAATCATTATAACAAAACAGCTAAAAATTCAACTTTGGCATGCAGTCCACGATTAAAAAGTGCCGCCTGGTAAAAACGACACACACTTCCTCTTATTATTATAGATGTTGTTGAAACTATTCTGGCTCTCTGTGTTTTCCTAGTGTGAGGTTATTCATGAGTCTGTTAACTTGTGATGATTTGTTCTTCCAGTGCATAGCTTCTCTTCTTGGCCATTGTTTTTAAAGAACAAATCAACAGCAACAGTTCAGTACTGTATAGTCTTTATAGTCAATCCTCCTTATAACGATATTTGCGGGACGTAGCAAATCATATTGTTATATGAGGGTTATTGTTATATCGTGGGACATCTTAAGAAAACTGCATGCAAAAGAAAAATCAAATTATGTACAGTCGGTCAAATAAAAAACGTCGGGACTCGTATGCAGTTAAAATTAAAGTTTTAACACATTAGTTCACAAGTTTCCTATAAAAAACATAAAATACAGGTCATTTTCGGAACATATGAGGCCATGCGACAGGAGGGAAAAAATGAACAACTAGGGAAAAAATTAACAACGCAGAAAGCTCAACACACGATATTCAACTTAATGTATTGTCATAATTCATTTTGCTTTGTGTCATCGCCACATACAAATGCTAAAGTGAGAGAAAGTGTAGTTAGGGCTGTAATTGACCTGCATTTTTCGGCCTCTGAAGCAGCGAGAAGGTTCCATATTTATGAAAGAGCAGCTCAGTGGTGGGAACTTTACTATAATGCGACCGGAAGTTTTCATAGGAAGCGTGGATCTGCGGAAGGCCGCGTATTTCGATGCTAGATTGGTTGCAGAAGTTGAGCGTAAGTAATTGATTTTGCACTAGAAGTACCGGTATTATAAAATAAAATCTTTAAAAAATGCTCCTTGAATAAACATATTCCTCGCGAATCTATTAATTATTAATATTATAAAAATTTGCAACCAAGAATATGGCGGATTTGATGCATATAGCCACAGCCTTCTTTACATGTTTGTTTTGGAACAAAACTGACTAAATAATCAAGAAAATACATGGATAGACAAGAGGCGTGTGTGAACCTAACCTTAAGTCTTCCTGTACATGCGCATATGCTCGTTTGTGATACTTAATCAAATACTGCCTGACGTTTTTTATTTGACCGACTGTACTTACACAGCTAAACAGAAGAATGTATTTAACATATGTTACTGTAACACAACACTTCCTCAATTTCTCTTCTCTTAAAGAATTGTAGCCAATGTAGATTCTGAAAGTCTGTACTTTTTTTTTGCAACTTCTGTCTGCTTCAAACCATCATCCATATCTTTATTCTCTGCTAATTTTGTTTCAAGACTTAATGATTTTCGTTGAGCCGGAGGCCATAGCTATTTTCTGCCAGCCCACTGAAAAATAACTTTAAGGACCGGTTAGCACCTGTTTAACATTGTGTGTAGCATACGTCACAGAAAGTTCAGTCACACAGGGAGTGGAAAGAGAGAGAAAAGAAATAATATGGAACAATGACATTGGTCAGTGACCTTGTACTCCACCCTCTACTCAAAATAAAATTCCTCTTCCGGAATTCCTAAACATCGGCTTAAATGTTCACACCAGCTGGGAAGGACACTAATCTGCTACATGCTACTGCCTGCATTGCTAAGTTGCTGGTATAGAATGGCAGTTTTACTTCAAAATATGTATCGTTATAAACTCCCAAATCCAATATGGCATTGCTGTATGGGGCATGTCTAGTAAATCCCTGGATTTATTCATTCTTCAGAAGATATCAATAAAAATTATGAAACAAGTACCCCCTAGATCCGAAAGTAAAACTATATTTAAAGAACTACATATTCTACCGCTCCCTTGTGTATATATATTAGAATCTGTCACTTTCATTCACAAAAACAAAGAAAGCTTTAAACTAAATTCTGACTACCACGCACATCACACAAGAACCTCAGAGCACATCCACCTATCTACTCATAGAATTGCATGCAGTCTTAAGAGTATTTTTCACAGGGGCATAATTTTATATAACAAAATCCCAGATAAGCTAAAAACCTATCAAACAAGTCAATTAAAAAAGGCAGTTAAAAAAATGCTCCTGCATCATATGCCGTACACTGTTGATGAATTCCTGGACCTGGAACTCATTAACTAGATAAGTGTAACATCTTACCTAGTTACTGAGTTATATGATGTAACCTTAATATTGTAATTAATCTTATTAATCTTACCTTCACTTTGTATTAGTTACAGTTAGTTATAAGAATTGTTAGTTATTAGATTTAGATTTAGTTCCCTGACGAAGCCAATATTTCTGTATAGAAATTTACGGTGAATAAATATATTATTATTATTATAAAGGGTGTTCACGAAATATCTTAACCGCTATAACGAGGGACAAATAACGTTATTAAAATAGGTATTTTGCCAGCACCATAGAAAAATATCGCTTAATGCAGGTTTATCGTTAATATCGTTTTTCGTTATATGGAGGTTTGACTGTATTACAGAAACCAAAACTGTCAGCTGTAGAAATGCTTTTCCTTGGCTTCACTATTACACCTAGATTTGTTTGTTGTATGATCCAAAAGCAGGTGTGATGCTTTGTGTATGATTATTATGTATTTGGTATTGACTGAATCCTTACAGGTAAGATATAATTCATTCATGGTTGTTAAGAGTTGTTATGAAAAATATAGGGAAAATGTCGAGATGTCTGAATATTTGTAAGTGGATAAAGAGAGATACTTAATAAGATACCTAGGGATTCACAGACTTTCACTTATCAGTTTATCAAATCATGCACTCTTAAATAAATTTACAGTAAAACCCTTTTTAATGTCCCTGCTTTTTAGATTTCCTGTTTTTAAGATATAAACTGAAGTGCCTGTATAATTACTATAAGAACATACTTACTTACTCAGTGGCAATAGACAACTCCTAACCAAGCTACAGGATTATTATCTATTTTATGGAACCCAAAGGTTCATTGCCGCTCTTACCTGAGCCCGCCATTCAACCCTATTCTGAGCTAACTCCATCCATCTCTCACAAATCCTACTTCCCTGAAATCTATTATAATATTGTCCTCCCACCTACGTCTAGGTATTCCAAGTGGTCTTTTCCCTTCTGGTCTCCCCATCAATATTTTTTAGATATCTTTCCTCCCCCATGCACACAACATGTCCATCCAATTTCATCCTCTGTGATGTAATTACCTTTACTATATTCGGTGAAGAGTACAGCTTATGAAGCTCATCGTTATGTAGTTTTCTCCAGTCCCCATTTTCATCTCTCTTAGGCCCAAATTTTTTCCTAAGCACCCTGTTTCCGAACAATCTCAGATTATGTTCTTCCTGAA
This sequence comes from Ectobius pallidus, assembly GCA_964059195.1. Classification (NCBI taxonomy): domain Eukaryota; kingdom Metazoa; phylum Arthropoda; class Insecta; order Blattodea; family Ectobiidae; genus Ectobius; species Ectobius pallidus. The sequence continues at coordinate 13,714,834 of CAXKWD010000005.1, read as the reverse complement.
GAGTAAGCAACCATGTCTCACATCCATATAATACAACTGGCAGGATAATTGTCTTATCATTTTTTATTTCTGAACATAAGATGAGAAGATGGATTACGTACTATAAGAACAATGTATTTAATTCCTGTTTTTAAGGAATCTAGCTCAAAGAAAATCCTGCTTCTCGGGAATAAATATTTTTGAGAATTTACAGAATAGTGAATGTTTAAAGTGTTGAAACATATCTAACTTAAGAAACCCTAGAGAAACCACTTTTTTAATGCATCTGCCAATTGCAAATAATAACATAGGGGAAAAAATTTGTTATTGGTATCTATAATAGATAATATTTATTAATGGTGGCATAGACTCTTGGTTTAGCAGTATTGCTCCCCTGCTTCCGACATCTTACATTTTCTTAAATTGTTGTCTCGTTGCCCTTTTAGTTGGAGCACATTTTGTTAAATTGTGTCCAGATACCGTAAATTACATACATTATTAGAATCATTTGAGATTAAACTCCTCACATTAAAAATCATCCAAGTTTTCTTAAAAAGGGGTTTTACTACACATTACTCTTTATTTTTGTTTTGTATTTTGCAAAACATAAACACAATGCTGTACAGTTATTCTCAGTTTGTACTATTTAATCATTTTTAACCCTTAGAGCGGAACATCCAACTCACAGACGGATATGGTATTGACCTCTGCTACCAGAGTGCAGGTTATGCTTCTACTATTGTGCTCATCTACTCAAAGAGTCTAGTCTTCTATGTGATTACATGTGATTCACTCATATGATTATCACGGTAACACCAAATGATTCGGTAAAAGCTACGCCGCCTGACAGACAAATATCTCTCATAGCGTGAGTAAAAATTACCCGTCCTCTAGACAGATATTCCTTCTAGCGTACAGTTTCTGTACGTCAATTTGTGAAATTAGTTCTCTTATGGAACAAATATGGCAGCTTTTCTTCATGGAAGACATTATAGATGAAATTTTAATGAGAACTAACTGTAAACTAGACTATTTTCACAAGAATATAGAAAATAAAAATGAACCTTCATACAAGAAAACCAACAAGGATGAGATCTGCACTCTTTGAAAGTCTTCAAGGGAATCTTTCAAATCATTTTGTATGTTAAATTATAATTATATTCTTTTGTTGTTTCGCTTTGTGTTTGAACGTTTTGTGATTCTAAAATTAATTTGCATTGAGATATTTTTTAAAGTAATTAATCTCCTTTTAAAGTATGACATGCCTTTCCAATTTGTTACATTATTGATGACTTATGAAAAATAAAAGTTATTAGTAATTTGTGCTCATCATCATGGTGTATTTCGGTAGGCTGTAAGCCCAAAAAACGTAGGAATGAAACAAATTAGCTTTAACTAGAAATTATAGCCGTGGTGACCTTTTCTATAAATACTTATAACTCTAAACTGTCTCTAATTCTAGAAATAAATTATGTTACAGTATTGATTCATTTTAGCAAAAATATTTAAAGAATTTTAGCAAAAAATTGTATATCCTTCTCATAAATGGATATTCCTCATAAAGGGGTTAAAGGTGATATTCCTATCTAAGGGTAAATAACTTCTTGACATTTAAAGTTCATGTTTTGACTTATGCCAGTCATACAGTACACCACAGTAGTGTTTTCAACAATAATGTAATTAGCACGATACAATACAAAGCACATGGTACCCTAATTTGCTTTTCACTGACTCATCCTGCTGGTGAATCTCCCCATTTGGAATTATTCAAGATGAAGCTGACATAAACCTCTGCACATCCTTAAGCCATTATGCTATTAGGTTGAATGTAACATGAATTCTTTTTGTTTGGAAAATAAAAGTTTATATCAGCTTTACCGTACTTTACCTAACTTATAAATGCCTGGTGGTCTTTTTGCAGAAAGAAATGTGCTGAATATTCTTATAGCCTTTGTTCATAAAAAATTGTTTCTTATGATTCTTTAATTATTGTTGTACACAGCTGCTTAGGCCTATAACCATCACTGCTGTGCTGGAATTTATCCCACGGTTTTCTTTTACCCACCTCTAAGGCTATGGGAATATGCACATTTAAATTACATCAACTTAAGCCAGAATCAAACCCATAAGTTTTGGTTTCAAAAAGTCAATGTCTAACTGGTTCCTACAGTGGCAGGTTGAGCCCCCCTGCAAAGTTTATCTAGGGCCTCCTAACTAAACATAGCATATGGGTTGACAAGCTGACAAAATCTCAGAGGTATTAAAATTTTCCTGTAGTATTATTACCGGTAGGCAATATTATTTTATTAATATTTGTAGTAGTAACAATAGGGGTATGCCGTAACATGGTTGTTTGAGACACTGCGCAACAAACCGGAAGGCTGCAGATTCATTTCACAATGAAGTCATTGGGATTTTCCAATTGACCTAATCCTTCTGATGGACCTGGGGTCGACTCGACTTCCAACAGAAATGTATACCAGGATCAATCCTGGGGGCAAAGACAGCTTGTGCATAAGACTGATATCCTTACCATTTTCATGTCCTGAATGTCTAAAAAAATCTGGGAGCCTCAACCTCATGGAACCTTAAGGGCTTCGCGGTTTATAGAGAGATCACTTTACTTTTAGTAGAATCAGTAGTAGTAGTAGTTGGAACCTAAAAACACTAGCCTAGGTACACTATTATAAGAGCTCAGTACTCTGCTGACAGTTGGCATATATCTGCACAGCGTGTTTAATGAAAGTTGTAAACTCTTCTTTCTTTTGCTGCTTTCAGTGCATTCTTTTTTAAAGCAAAGCTAAAGCACTTTACCATTGCTACCATCAAAAGTGTTCTTTTTTACTTTTTGCTGCAGCTTCACTTTACAGCCGCTTCACAGTCAGTGCAGCAATCTCAGGTCTTGCTTTATGAGTGCTGCAAGGTTTTGCTGCACGAACTGTCATGCTGGAGTAGGTGCTCATCGAAAATTTCCTTGATGACTTTAACATCATTGTTCAAATTCCCGAGTACGAACACCTTCTTCAGCACAGTTAGTACCATTTGATTTTACCTTTATATCATATTTCCATCTCAGCATAACTGTTATTTGCATGTGTCGTAACCATGCTGGAATGCAGTTTCATTGAGCAAGCTCTCAGCTGATCGACTTTGCTGTTCTTTTTTGACCGCAGCAGTCTTAAAGCGATGCTGTAGCACTGGTAAAGCGCTTTTCAGGTGAGTTGGTCAGTTCCAAAACTCACTAACTCCAAAATTTATGATTTTCTGTTTTTGATGTCACCTGGTAGGCAATACTGTATTACATACAATGGTGCAATTGCTTGGTTCCAAAACTCTTTATTTCCCTAACAAAAATCAATTTAAAAAGTGGTCACTTCAACAAAACTCTCTAATTCCAAGTACCTTACTGCTCCCTCCAAAACTCACTAATTCCAGAATGACTTACCACTGCTTCAAAACTCACTAATTCCTGTACTTTTATTAATACCATAACACATTCTGCAACAAAACTACTTAACTGGTATAATGTGTTTAGGCACTTCACATTCAAAGCAGACTCCTGAAAATACGTTTATGTATGCTTAGACCAAAATGGAAGCTGCAAAAGGTTCTAGTGAAATACCTACATGTATCATTCATCGCCTATCGAACACTTTGTTTCCAGAAAATGTAGACAGAATCCGACTGTCAGGGGGGGCAGAACAAGAACACTGTAGTTATCAATGAATTTCTGAACTGGCTAATAACAAAAGCTCCAGTGCAAGTAAAAATTATTGTAATGCATTCATACATCCCTCCAGATAGGGTGTTTGGTGTTATTGAGAGGAAGGTAAGAAAGTTGGAAACAATCGTACACCCTGATGAGTACTTCAAAATCTTTAATTTATCGGCTACTGTAATAAAATTAGGAACAGACATTGAAGTTGAGGATTGGAAGGAGGCAACAATACAAAATGTGAAGAAGCCGGCTGACTGGCAGTTTAGGTTTTCTGCGTGCAAGAGAATTATTTTAACACGAGGAAATAATAATACAGGAAAGGTTCAAGGGGAGATCACATACCTAACTGACTTAGGTAAGTCACAAGACATTGCAAAGAGAGGCTGCAGGATACGCAGGATTGTTCCTATAACAAAACCTAATCATGTTACCGTCAACCCCAAAAGGGTAGCAGATGTTAAAAGCTTCTTAAAAAGCACTACGGTGAAGACTGGACAAGCCTTGAGTCCCTGAAATTCTATGTGGATCTTTTCAACATGGAAACCATCCAAGGGCCTGAACTCAGTCAAGGCAATGAAGATGAGGAGGAGCCGATAATCCTAGGAGACTTCATAGAGTAAACATTCATATTAAAACCTTGAAAAACAATGTAATCTATTTACAAATATATCTGGTTTTGTGAACTATTTTTGCTTTTATTTTGCCTTGATAAAAAAAATCTTCAAAAGTCTTTGTAAACTGCAGCAAAACTATCTAAATCCATTCATTACTGCAACAAAACTACCCAAAAATGCAATCCTATTCCAAAACTCACTAAGTTTTTTTTTTACTTATAATATCAACAAAATTCATTAAAAATTTTGTATCAGGTGTGTTCTGGTTGTTCTAAGCAATATAGATATATTTTCGTTGATATTGAGGGGACTTTCGTTTAGCTGACACAGTTTTTTGGTCCTCCTGTAAAATTTGGTAAGATGGAGTTAGTGAGTTTTGGAACTGACTAACTCAGGTTAGCTTTAAAAAAGAAAGTACTGCTTACATTTTTTCCCTTTTAACAACCTATTTAGGTTCCTTTTATTTCTGGTCTTTATTTTTGGCCCTCTGTATCATGGATTCTGCAAGGCTTTCAGTTACACCACTGCATAGCCCAACCTAAAAAAATAAATTGGTACTACATGTCTAGAAAGTGAAAGAATATCTAGGCTGGTACTGGCTTTGTGATTGGTTACAGCATGTATTTTATGTGGACCTCTAGATCTGGTAAGTCTTATATACTTGTGGAAAAATCTTAGTGGCCTTTTCACTGTGTAGTCCAGTTGCCAACTTATCTTAATCATCAACAGGACATAAGTGTGTTGTTAGGTACGATCTCATGAATACTGGTACCACTTCCCATATAGCTTAACAATTTAGGAAATGGCACTCATGATTGTCTTACTTCACCATCATACAATGTAAGTTATTGATGCATCCTTCAGTACCGATTACTTTTTTTTCAGTGGATTTTCTTGCGATCAGTCACATTTCACCTTCATAAAGACTGATACTAATGAATTACTTGTTTGTAAAATTGAGCTACCTGTTTCATGGATTATTATTATCATTCCATTATTTCATGAGCAATTTATTTGTTTTTATAGTAAGTATGAAAATAACTATAATGATACCTGTATTAATAGTGTAAACTAAATATTATTAATATTATCAATAATAATAATAATAATTAAAAAACAATAACAGCAACACACAGCTCAACATTGTTCTTCAAATCTAACATTCTAGCCAATATGAATGGTATTATTTTATGTTCATTAATTGTGTCTGTATAACAGTTAGCATATTATCCTTGTTTCAAATAATGTCAACGTATATAAGGACATTTTGGTCATGTGTTATGTATTTAAACCATTTTAAAAATATGGAAATATGGCAAAGGAATAGTAGCACTGTATTTATCCTCGAGATATATAAATCTGAAAATATGCAGCAGTCAGCTGGTAAATTAGATAAAATCAACATAAATAAGTTATTAGGCCTGTTCCTAAAATGTGTCATGTACTTTCAAGCACCAAGACACATGCACGTTGTGAGTTCACTGAAAACTGACATTGTGCGCAAACATTGTGCAGCAAAACTGGTACTTGAATTGACTGTGGGAACAAACCTATTGTTTACCAATATTAAATTCAGATGATGTCCTTGATTTATTATATTTTCTGGTATGATTGATTGGACTGAATATCCAGATCATTAATGTAGATTAAAAGCAATACTGGCCCAAGAATGGAACCTTGTGGAACACCATAATTAATATATTTATTCCGACATGGAATTATGTTTGTTACTTTTAAAAAATGACTATGAAAACACTTCAGAAATGTGTATAATGGTTACGCACTTCAGTACTGACTTATGATATTTGTAATGTTTCAGACCTCTAAATAATTTAGTTTGTGACACAAAATATCATACTTTCATATCTTAATCAGTAATACATAAATAAAAAGTCCCAAGCAGGACATATATTATTACATTGGTTACATTCAAAATCTGTGGGCATACCCAAGTCACATGTTACATGCCTAGCCATTGTCAAATTTACTTCTCTTTTGAACACTTGGACCACATCTTTGTTTACTTAAGAAATGGGCTTTCCTTTAGGTCTACTAAAATAATCTGCTATACTAGGTTTCTACCTGGGTCGCTAGGCACCTGCCTACTGCTCGAAGCTCTTCAAACTGTTGCTTAGCGTAATGTCCTTATAAAGCGAACAATAATCTTGTCTAATTTTCTTAATCAATATATATTTCATGAATTATTATTTAAGTAAGTTTATTGACAACACGAAAAATGGTGTAGTAAGATTCCCACATTCTCTTTTGAGGAAAATGGGGGGACGGCAACCACTTGTCTTCCTCTTCCACTAAGGCCGTGCATACTTCTATTTTAAGTTTTATGATCAGTGAGCCTTCTTAAATTGACTAATTATCCCTTTTTCTGAGGTATCAGTAACAGGAATGTGAACTTGCTAGGTCTACTTATAAATATAAAAATTATATAAAATTTATTATATAATTAAAACATAAATTATAAAATTATTACTATTTATTATAAAAAATTATATGGTTAAAAAATTATAAAATTTTATTATAAAAGTTATGTAATAAATTATATATAAAATTATAAAATCTATTATATATATTATTAAATTTTATTAAATTTATGGTAAAAATTTCCATATTTCTGGTAGGACTGAATTAAAAACTTCTTTTCAGTGTCATTCACATTGTTTCACAATCATCAACCTTCATAACCCTTCATCACAATATTTGACAGAACATGTACCAATATCAGAAGCTTTAAACCAGTTACTTCTGTATTATACAGGACACTTACAGAGTGTGGCTGTGATGACACATTGATGTTTTATGTGTTTTTGTCTTGATTGTTGTTAATTTGTATAGTACCTACTAGTGTTTGCACTTCAGATCTTGATGGTATGAGTTAGCAACTTAAATGATGTCAGTCATGGATGAAATAAGTACAATAATCATACCATACTGTGTTATCATTATAGGATTAATTTATACATTATAACTGGCACAGTTTCCTTATCAGTAGATGTGTGTAAAAAGAATCAGTTTGTTGTGAAAACATAAACAATATCATATCATATGATTTTTAAAGCAACAAACCAGCCTCTTACTATTTTTTCTACAGTAAAGTTTTTCCCATTAAAGTCGAACTCATTACTGCACTTCTTTGTCCAGGAACTAAGTACCGGTACAATGTGACTAGATGCACCTGCTAAATTTTTAATAACAAACAAAAATAAGAATATGTACATTGAGCGTTAACAACTAGCGAGAATCACCAGGTGAACGTAATCGATCGCTACCAAGCACCACCTATGTGATCATGCTTGAGATCAAGAAGGCAGTGCACCAATATAAAATAGTAACGTGTTGAGGTTGGCTCACTTGGGGCATAAATTATCAACCAGATATTTGTGTTTAATTGCCATTTCACATAAGTTTTTTAGGTTTTCCCCTATCAAAAAAAAATTATATGCAAGACATGTGTGAAGTGAATAACAGAATCTTGGAAATGGAAAAAAATGTACTTCTTCTAACTTTTTCTTGATGCTGTTAGGCCTAAAACATATTTGCCGCACTATTATTAAATTAGTCACAGTTATATATAAGGCACCATTTATTCTGTACCATTTGTGTTTATGCAAGATAGAAATATCCTTTTAACAATTTGTTCAGTTAAAACTGATAGAGAAGAAGGCTATAAATACGAGTAGCATACCCAACTAGTAATATAAAAGCAATTTACAAGAAGTCTGTAACACCTTAATGACTTTCTAGTTCTTACTTCAGGTATTAGTAAACCTGATGCGTTTCTTGATATAGGTATTATTTCTTTTTCTGATTAACTGTGATCTTGGTGCTTCTGAATGTACGTTCTTCCTAATTATTACCAATCAGCCATTGCTGTGAAGAGTTAGCGTAGCTTGAAACTAAATTTTGAACCTACAGGTGTTCCTAAATATCTAACAATCATTTTGATAGAAATTAGCAAAAGAAAGTTAACTTAATTATTATTAATAATATTTTGTTGATCAATATAGTGTTCTTACATAAATAAACAAAAGTCAAGCAAGTAATGTACATTTCTGTACAATCACTAAAAAAATACAAACCTTATTTATATCATACCTAAGCAGTATATGTTAAGATTACAGAATATTAGAAGTATTAATCCATATAGTTGAAATTTTTTATTTATCTAACACTTTCACTTGATAACTTTTTTGGCTAAACATGTTTCTTGGACCTTTGTTGACATCCTCAGCTGCTAGTCAGTTTTTGGATTTCTCTTTGGAATTTCCCCACAAAGTTCATTAAACGTATACCAGATGGAACATCAGGAAACTCCAAAGAGAAAACCATTATCGTTGACTAGCAGCTGAAGATATGAAACATGTTCTCCAAAGTCATTTGGTAAAAGAAGTGTTATGTGAAAAAAATGTATACTAAATGAAGGAATAGTAATAAATCTTATGTCACTTTACTGTGCAAATTCCATTTGTGGTAAAACTTTATAATGACAGAATCTTGTTTTATAAATATGAAATTAAGTACAATAATTATACCTACTATTTATACCGATTGTATAAATATATTAGCCTTCTGTAGTTCAATTTATATGCCTGTTGTTTTCCCTTAACAGAACGATTGTGTTAATCAAAATGGAATTGACCAGTCTGGTCCTGTAAATTACGCAACTTCTTGTTACTCTTTCAAGTACGGCATTATACAATATGGACTGTTTCTGGATTTTATTGTTTACCTATGAAGTTCGGTAATAATTTCATTCATGATATTTGTTTTCGTGTCCACTTCATAGTGTGTGCAATCAACCAAACAATGCCTACTGCTGCGCGTAGTGAGAAATACGCGGGAAGTAAGGCTGCTGTGAAATTGGTACTTTCCATCAGTATTGAAAATAAACAGGAATTGTTAAAGATATGTTGCAAGGATTTAATAGTTACGGATTGTGTTCCTGAAGCTGCTGTAAAAGATAGTTGGTAGTGATTGTTCAGATATCTAGATTATTATAGGACACTTATGTATAATCCATTAAGTGCTAATGGTATTAATTGTCAGGAAAAATCCATTAACTCCTTATTTCAACATTTTATTGTTTCAAATCTCTGAGTTCTTAATTTTTAGTTAATAATAATTTTAAATGTACGTAAACGCTAAAATATAAACAATAAGAACATAAATAAAAATATTGCCTGATTTTTCTGAAAAAATTCAATACTTTGAATTCATTTATCATAGAAGTAGCATGAATGGAGTTACAGGGTTTTTGCAGCAGGCCCTCGAGATATTATGTATCCAGTTTCAAAATTTTAGTAAGCGAAGTGACACATTTTATAGTTAATGATACACTAAGCTTGAATCATTGAGACCAGTGTATTTATATCAGACTGAGCTTTGCTCATTATTAACCTCAGGTAGCCTCCACATTCAGTCTGTTTTGGTATTTATAACAAGCATTGAAAATCTTTACTTACATAAATATGTTTCCTCCTCGGCAAGATCATCGTGCTTTTAAAGTCCAATATTCCATTCAGTTCAATGATTTCTTCTTTTTCTGAATCTGTCAACACTGTTGACAAAGTGTCTTGGTCCATTCCCAGTAAAATCTTTAAATTTTATTAATGTTTTAAACATTTACCAAGCCTCCTTGTTGCATACCGCTACACAACTCAAGTATGCTGGGACATTAAAAAATCACTGAGTTAGATCTGTCATCCATACAAAGGCTGAGGATTTTGTTTACATTGCAAACTAGCAGGTGCCTGCGGCTTCGCCCATGACAATTAATTCGAAGATTAAAAATTAAGAGCAAAATAATTACAACATTATATTTATTAACACTTACATTCATAAACTAAATGGTTAATTTATAGTGAAACAGTTAAAAATCTGGCTTTGGAGTGCATTACATGATTAGAAAGCGCCTCTATTGTATTTGACATTATAAACAAACGAATCATCCAAGGTGAGCTCACTGGATTGAAACGAGTGATAATTCCATGCAATATATTGGAAAAAAATCTTGATTCTCTTATTTTCAAGTTATGGTTTAAAAAAAAAAAAAAAAAAAAAATTACCGAAAACTTATGCTTCAATAGAGCAAAAAATTCACATTTCCTTCTAGTTTTTTACTCATAACTCGCAAATGAAAGCAAAAATTAAAAATCTAGCTTTGAGGTGAATTTGGCCACCCTTCAGTCCATCTATGTTTAAATTTCAGATTTCTGCATTCAGTAGATTTCGCTGGACTTCTCGCACAGAAGACAAACAGATAAACAATTCCTCTTATTATTATAGGTAGTAATGCTGTCCAGATTATGACAGAAACAGTACATTTAGAGGCTACTAGAGAATTCTGTGAATGAAAAAACTCTTTCCTTCTGAATTTGTCTGTTTTGTAGCACTGCTAATTCAAAATAATTGAAATGGATTAATACTATTCTAATTAACAGCTATCTTGTTACAGTAGATGTCATAATTGATGTATATATTTTTTAACAGGAATAAGTAAATATATTAACATAGTAAATTACAAAATAATTTCCTTCTCATTTGCTATTTAAAATTGAAATACTGTGATGTTGGTACATGATCTACTTTGTCTTCCCTTATCTTTAGCATGAACGAAATGTCATATATATAAATAGAATTCTTACTTCAAGCTGTTTCTTAATTTGTAACAATTTGTGTTATTTTTTTATTTGTGTTCTAAACAGTGTTATTGATCTCTGTTCTACTAAGTAAGCACAGTCATATCCATATTGATATGAGTAGAACTGTTATAAGACACTCAAACTTGTTCCGCAACAGATGGAGTTAGGGGTCACCAAGGGTTTGAATATTTCTATACTACGAGGGTTGAATGAAAAGTAATGCCTCCACCTTCATAACTTGGGTTTCGGTGGGAGTATTTTAATAAATCAAACTTCTACTTCAAAGTTCTAAATCACAGTTGTTCATGAACATTCTGGAGCTGTTTTCTTCGTATCCAGCTTTAAAGTCAAACCAAGTCACAACATAACTAGGAGATGCATTTCGATACTTAAATCTTCAGTTCATTTTGCTGGGGATGGAGTGTAGAACAGGACTACTCGCTGTGGTTGTATGCCACCAATATTGTTTTCTGGGTGCCTATATTCTATTTCTGTATTTCGATATTCTATATTTCTATTCCAGAAAAGAAAGGTAGGTTCATGAGGGGGTGGAAAATAGGATCACTGAGGCTAAAATCAACCCTTATGTGTGCAAAAAGCCAAAAAAAAAACTTTGAATTAGGTTATTACTTCAATATGTACATAATGTACAGTCGGTCAAATAAAAAACGTCAGGCGGTATTTGATTAAGTATCACGAACGAGCATATGCGCATGTACAGGAAGACTTAAGGTTAGGTTCACACCTGCCTCATGTCTCTCCATGTATTTTCTTGATTATTTAGTCAGTTTTGTTCCAAAACGAACATGTATAGAAGGCTGTGGCTATATGTCTCACATCCGCCATATTCTTGGTTGAAAATTCTTATAATATTAATATTTGATAAATTCGCAAGGAATATGATTATCCAAGGAGCATTTTTTAAAGATTTTATTTTATAATACCGGTATTTGTAGTGCAAAATCAATAACTTACGTTCAATTTATGCAACCAATCTAGCATCGAAATACGTGTTTCCTATGAAAACTTCCGGTCGCATTATAGTGGAGTTCCCACCTCTGAGCTGCTCTTTCATAAATATGGAACCTTCTCGCTGCTTCAGAGGCCAAAAAATGCAGGTCAATTACAGCCCTAACTACACTTTCTCTCAAACTAGCATTTGTATGTGATGCGATGACACAAAGCAAAATGAATTATGACAATACATTAAGTTGAATATCGTGTATTGCGCTTTCCGCGTTTTTCATTTTTCCCTCGTTGTTCATTCTTTCCCTCCTGTCGCATGGCCTCATATGTTCCGAAAATGACCTGTATTTTATGTTTTTTATAGGAAACTTGTGAACTAATGCGTTAAAACTTTAATTTTAACTGCATACGAGTCCCGGCGTTTTTTATTTGACCGACTGTACAATTAAAACACCATAATGAGCAATTGTTTTAGTTTTGCCGTAGCTATGTGGTGAATTTGTTTGTCTGTTTGTTCTCTCTTCCCACCATCTATGAGTTTGAAATTTCTGACATGGCTAGCCTCAAAGTGCCATGATCCATCATGATGTTAAACCAGTCTGAATAATAATTTTTTAGTGTGCGGGTGTAAGTAGCTATATCTACAATGCAAGGGAAGTCAGTAAGTTGAGTAATAAAATCGTGTGTGTTTTCTTTTTTTTTCATTCCATGAATTGTCCTGTAGATTACACAGTTTTCTGCATGCAGTCTTTCTAATGTCCGGTAATTACAACCCTCAATTTAACAATAACCCTCATATAACAATACAATCTGCTAGGGCCACAAATAATATTGTAAGGAGGTTTCACTGTATAATACTCAGGGATTCAACTGACAAGTCTTGTGATTTTGAAGGAGCAGACTTTTAGTACAGTAAATCTGGTTTAGGAAAGGATTTTCACTTAGCCCTGAGCAGGAAAATGGGCTCTTCTCTTTTTCACAAAAAGTTTAGAGTGTCTTATAACGGAACTTTTCTGTACTACACGAGTCATTCTGTAGTTTCTGTGAAATATTTATATCGTAGCGTAGAGCAGTTTACAAGCATTGCACCATGCAATCACACAGTTGACATGGACATTAGATATATAGTTAATAGTCAAATAGCACTGGAAGCAAGATTCCATGTCAAGTACTAAACTAAAATAAGCTGTAATATCATAAGAATTTGCTGTACCTATACTGTATTTTTACGTTGCACTGTATTTCTTTTTGTATATATTCTTTCCCTTTACAATGCTTTCGATTTCAAACTCAGTTCTTGGACTGAAGCATGAAAGTCTAATTCTGAGATTGGAACTCATCTCACTAAATTTGGTCCATAGCAGTCAGTTTATTTTAACTGTCTTATTCCTCTTGGTTAGTGTTAGCATTATTAGATTTCTTCTGTAACGTAACCAGCATCTTATTATATTTCCTCTAACCTAACCAGCATCTTATTATATTTCCTCTAACCTAACCAGCATCTTTGTGTTTAGCATTATTAGATTTCCTCTGTAACCTAACCAACATCTTTGTGTTTAGCATGGGCAGTGAATGTCTGTTTTCACACTTTGCATGCAATATGTAACAGTTGGCTGCTTTTTCTTTTTCCAAGTGTTATTAATCTTCTGCATAGCTCTGTTTGTTACAGAATTGTTTAAATTCGTTTAACGTATTAACAGTACTCATTCATAACCAGTTATCTCTTATACAGAGGCTTGTGTACATATTGTGAAAATGAGGTAGGCCTTTGGTATATTCTGCACCAACTTATGATTTGTTGGTTGATGCAGTCAGCTGCAATATTGAAGGCACAACAGGTTCTCATTCTATATTGTCTTGTGAAACAAACTCCTAACATATCATAAACATTAATCAACCATGTAATGTACCTAGGTATGTATTTCTGTGCAAATCTTTCAAGTGGCAGTAATTTCCTCAACGTTGCTTCATTACAAGCATGCGGTATTACAGCATTTACATGCAACTTCTAGTGAACTCTGATCATTAGGGCAAGGCATTTAATGACCGTAAAGTAGTGAAAAAATGCAAAATAAAAAATGCATTTATTACCTAAAAATAGTGAAAAATGACAGAATTTAACAAAAATGACCAGTAAAGTTACCATTACCAGTATAATTAGTTTTTTTTAAATAATCAACTGGTAAAAGCAATTTAATGGATGACAGTGCATTATATAGGCCTATGAACTTACAATATAAAACACACTTATTTTTTTATTAAAGAAGTAAGTAAATTTATACTACTTGGATGCACTTAAGGAAAAAGAAATTCTTTCTGAACTGGCATGTCCATCAATTTGCCAATAGCAAATATGTCCATTTAAAAAGAAAGAAAATAATAATTCTTTATTGCTACAAGAAAAACAGCTGTGGTGTTTCAGTAAACCTGAATTAAAATGAACTATGAACACTTATTCTCAAATAAAAACGGTTGCCTGTTTTCTGAAAGTACGATTTGTATGGAAATTTACTCTCTACCACCACTGAACATGACCTAAAAATGCCGAAAATGACCTAAAAATTGCCAAAATATGACATATCTCTTGAAAATGACGAAAAATGCAAAATAAAGCAAGAAAATGCTAAAACAAATTGCCCTTATTTAATCAATTAATCCATGATACACATTTTTATATACAGTGAAACCTCTATATAACGACCATCGCTGGTTCCACAAAAAAGTGGTCTTTAAGATGGGTGGTCTCTTAATAGGGGGAATGCATTTTTATGTCTTGAAAGTGAAAATACAATAGAATAAATACGGTACAATACAGTAGGTGTCTTATGTAACACACAGTTGATTATTACTTACTTTTAATGTATTTAAAATTTGCAGCACAACAATAAGACACTTTAATCTATGCAGGTCAAGAACACCGAGCCTCTATTTACAGTATACCTGGGTAATGTTTTCCAGGAAAAGAAAGACACGTCTATTTTCCCTACATTACATTTTGCTTGGTGGACAATGAAAGGGACTCGTCCAGCACGTTTCTTAGAATTGAGAATTTCAGACCCCCCTCATGTCCACTGAATAAACGTTTTCATAAGAAATAGAAATAGCCCCCCCCCCCCCGAGTCACTGCGATCATGTAGATAATAAAGGCATGAATTCTTAGATGTATTGAAACAAGCAGGTCAGAAGTAGGAGATTG
The DNA here is from genome assembly GCA_964059195.1 of Ectobius pallidus. NCBI lineage: Eukaryota > Metazoa > Arthropoda > Insecta > Blattodea > Ectobiidae > Ectobius > Ectobius pallidus. The sequence goes on along the minus strand of CAXKWD010000005.1, from coordinate 13,699,705 downwards.
GAATGTATTCTTTTCACGCCGTGTGCTGTACGGTACTTGTACGCTGTCTACTGTAAGCATTTTCCCAGAACGCGAAAAGAAAACAACCCAAAGCATTGTATTGAAAATTGCAGTGCCCACATCAGTATTTCTCTTCAAATGCTGATTAATGCCTATCATTTGAGTAAATTTTTTTTATGATTTTGGTCGTTATAGAGGAGTTTAACGAAAATTAAACTCTGGTCGTTGGTCGGGAGAGGGGTGGTCGTTTAATAGGGGTACAAATAACATTGGCCTTATGGGTTTCACTGTCGGTTCCTAGAAAAATTGGTCTTTAAAGGAGGTGGTCGCTAAAGAGGGGTGGCCTTTAAGACAGGTTTTACTGTATTCGAGCTATCTTTTAACCTTCATATAAAAAAAGATGCAAAATCATCAAATGCCTTGCCCTACTGATCATATTAAACAAATTGTAGGATGTTTTATAACCAATGTAATAATAGTACATAGCCTATGCAACAAGCCTATAATGGCTTTTATTAAGATACGAGTATGTTTATGAAACGAGCAACACGGGTTCCATAATTTTCATACGAGTGTCTTAATTACCAATATAGACAAGTTCCATACAACTGTTTTTGTTTGGCCATAATTAGTCTAAATGTTTAAATTTTGAGATTTTAGATTCACTCAAACACCCGCACTGTCCTTTGTATCACCTGGTAGTTGTCGTAGTTCTTGTTTTCTACAACGATCGGCAACTCATAGCATTGGACAATTCGTAGGTTCCTTTTGGTCTTTTTCTTGAAACCAATGGATTCTGACAACACGAAATTAATTCATTTTAGTACGATATTAAAATTAACACAAGCAGAATTGTTTTTATTTTAAATACAGGCTATTTATCATCCAATTTTCAGGTCCTGCTCTCAAGGTTTCAAGATTTTTCCGTGATCAATAATAATTGATACCACACCAATGTCATAATGAACAGTTTCGAAATCATTATCATCATCATGCTGTTAGGTCACAAGTAATAATCATATTATGGTATGGTCAAACAAGAAAGTGATTATGTTCTATATTACACCTATTCTCAAGCAACAAAAAATTGGAAAAGCTGTTCAAAGCCATCTTGCTCTTCTTTCTCACATATACACGACTCACTGTAATCCCTACTGTAGAGATTTCAGTATCTAGATGAGTTTTGTTATGCTTATTTTCTGAGATAGAGGACACAGAGGGACAAGTGGTAAGCCTTTCACCTCACGAACTTCCCCTCCAGAAAGGACGTGAAAGGACAGATAAATTTTGTCCAGAGGATCTAAAGAGGCTTGGATTTCTTTTATATGCCATAAATCTATGGCACAGGCCCCCAGCTTAAAGTCCCTCCCGGAGGACATTGTGTCCATAATTTTTACATCCAGAAAAATCCATCGATCACAGCTAGGTTTGTTCCTGCGACCTGCGGATCTAGAGGGAAGCAAACTATCTCTACACCACTGTGGCCGATTCACATTTACACAGTATGGAGAAAATTCATTCAAAATAAGACATATACAGTCGATCAAATAAAAAACGTTGGGCGTTATTTGGTAAAGTACCACGAACGAGCATGTGCGCATGTACAGGAAGACTTAAGGTTAGGTTCACATCTGCCACTTATCTATCCATGTATTTTCTTGATTATTTAGTCAGTTTTGTTCCAAAACGAACATCTGCCATATTCTTGCGTGCAAGTTCTTATAATATTAATAATGAATAAATTCGCGAGGAATATGTTTATTCAAGGGGCATTTTTCAAAGATTTTATTTTATAATACCGGTACTTGTAGTGCAAAGTCAATAACTTTGGCTTAATCGTATTTTCAAGCTTGGATATTACAATCTCATCAGAATTATCCTTAGTGGGATCTTGTATATTTTTTATTTTTATTTATGTTTATTTTTTCAAATGCTGCAATAACGGGAATAAAATAATAATAATTACTTCTAATGAATTATCATTGTTGGTGTCAAGTTTTGGACACACACAAAAGAAACAAGAAAGAAAGTATGATTTTTCAGCAAATATGTATCTGTGGCATAAAATAATAAGAAACTTATTGAAAATAGAAAATAACATAATGAAACATGATAATGGCCTGGCATGGCCTCTATGTTCCGAGAATGACCTTTATTTTAAGTCTTGTATAGGAAACTTGTGAACTAAAGCGTTAAAACTTTAATTTTAACTGCATACGAGTCCCGATGTTTTTTATTTGAGTCACTGTACAATAAAATTGCTAGAAAAAGAACATTAGAAATGTTTATTATATTTAAATTGCATTATTTTAATTTCTGTAGGCCTATACCAGTGACAATAATTAATGAAAATGGAATTATGGTAGTTTACTTAACATTTAGCGATGGTAAATTTTAATCTAGCCATGTGTTAACCAGGTTTATGCTGCCATTTAAATTTGATACATACCAACCCAAGATGAACTACTAGGTAAAGATTATTATTGTACAAGCTTCATCCAGAAAGTAAGTTCCGATCACCGATAAAGAACAAAAAAGCATCAATAAGTAAGAAATATTAATTGCAATATTTACAGAGAGCCACTGGCTATTCTCTACATAGTCACCACCGTTATTGAGGCATTTTTTTGTAGTAATGTACCAACAGTTGTATGCCCATGTCATAGGACTCTGCCCCCAATGTCTGGAGCCATGAAATCTCAGCTGTCTGTACCTCAGTATTATTGTGGAAACGTTTTCCTCTCAAAAAGCACTTCGTGAGATGGAAGAGATGGAAGTCAGTTGGCATGAGGTCAGGGCTATAGGGTGGATGGTCGAAGATCTCCCATCCAAACTGAAGCAACTGATTCCGTGTGATATGGGCTGTATAGAGCCTTGCATTGTTGTGCAAAAGCATAATGCTTCTTTTCTGCAGTTGGTGGGAGACAGTATTAGTGCAACCATTTTCTCCTGGCGCTGTTCAGTAACTACTGGTGTCATAAGACTCAAACTTTCTGGAGTTCCTGAAGCTGTAGCTTTCAACATCGGTGTTAGAACGGGTCAACCATCCAGGGTTAAAAGAAGATTACCACAAGACATTTTTCTTAGCGACAGTGATGAATGTTCACAATATTCATAATAAACTATTACAAAATCATGATGCTATCAATAAGCATAATATAATGTTATAATCATCATTTTTAGTGTCACATCAACAACTATTCAAAACTGCATATAAAGATATAAATCAGTTTCTATTAGAGGAGCCGAATTGGCCAACCTCAACATGCTATGTGGAAGAGTTATGTTTTTCTGTTTACCTATGGTCTGTAGAGTAGTATTGCTGGTCGACCATAAATAAATTAAAAAATCATGCTTGATCAATGTTTACAATTTTTGTAAAATTGGATAATTTCAAAGCTTCACATTTACATAGAAATGTGGCAATAACTCTTGGAAATACATAAAGTCTTTTTTATTTAAAGCAGCTGACTGCATATCACATCCAACATTGTTGAATCAGCATGCTTCAAGTAGGCATAGACAATAACTGCTAAACTAACAATAGGCCTACAGGAAAAACGTGGCATGACATTACACTGTTACTTGTTCAGTCTCGACAACATCACTGCACTCGGCATTTCTTCAGCAAACAAAAAGTTTGATTCATTTAAGGTAACATGAAAAGAACCTTCCAGAAAATATCTGTTTTAAAATGAAGGAAATGCAAGATTTCATAACTGTTAGTGGTATAGATATATTTATTCTCTATAAAAGTAAATTAATCCCTATACAGGTCCTCAAAGCTCCTTAGGGTTAATGGAAGTTAACGCTTTTAGATTTTCAGATAATCTGCACGTGAATGTGGTAAGGTTGTCAAATGTATTCTGTCCTTACTCATGTTAAGCTATTGGAGAATGATTTAATTCTTGGTAGTTGTATTGTGTTCATTGGGTCTAGCAGTTGGATGTTTCTTATTATGTGAGTAATATCATTAGTGTTTATGAAGTTTCACAAATATCAACAAATAAAAGTAGTGTTTATGAAGTTTCACAAATATCAACAAATAAAAGTAGTCCAGAGGAATGATGGAGATCTGCTAAAAGTGAAGCATCTAAGTTTCCATTGATAAAACCATACAGTTTTTCATTGCCAGGGGCACTTAATAGAGTTCTAGAACACAGGCAATGCACAAATCATTTGAATGTGCATGAAGACAGTGTTAATGAAGGAGACTTTTATCATTCTATTACTTGCATCTTTGTTAACTCATGTACCATACCCCTTGGTTAAATAAATATTTTTTCAAATAAACTTTTCTGATCCTCTAGTTTTTGCTTAGATAGGTACTGGATATTTCAATAAAACAGAAACGCATTAATTAGTGGTAATAATACGAGGGCCATAAAATAAAGTAAGTAAGTTTACAGAAAGAAAACACAATTTCATGGAAATGTTTATTGCAACAGATACAGCAAATGTTCAGCTATTTTTCAACATTTTCGCCACCGGAATTGAGACATTTTTCATTCCGTGGGACCATTATTTGAATACCTGTGTCAGAGAAGTATGCCGCCTGAGATTTGAACCATTGTGTGTCAACCATGTCCACTTCTTTCTCATTCTCTGTCATTTCTTGTGGAGTAGGAAAAGATGGAAATCAATGAGAGCAAGATCTGGGCTGTAGAGTGGATTTTTAAACACCTCCCAGCATGTCTTCTGCAGAAGTTCGACTGGGAGGTGTTTAAACATTCACCTTACAGCCCTGACCTCGCTCCCAGTGATTTCCATCTTTTCCTACTTGTCAAGAAATGACAGAGAATAACAGATAGGCAAAGATGGTTGTTACACAGTGGTTCAAATCCCAGGCAGTAGACTTCTCCGACACAGGTATTCGAATGTTGGTCCCATGGAATGAAAAATGTCTCAATTCTGGCGGCAAATATGTTGAAAAATAGCTGAAACTTGCTGTGTCTGTTGCAATAAACATTTTCAAGAGATTGTGTTTTGTTTCTGTAAACAGCCCCAGGGAAACTTACTTTATGGATGGCCCTCGTAGCTACGATATACTTCACTTCAAAAAATTAATTTTCCCAAAAATGCACAATAAAATTCCTGTTGAATATTATTTTTATATTTACTAATGATGCCAACATCTAAACTATAAGTAAGGGTAATATAATATTACGATTACTTACTACAACTTACTTTTTCACCTACAGACTCAGACGTCTTTCATATGGTACAAGGTATTCTCATCACAAACTTACGCACTTTAGCATATGCACTCTAGCATATCAACTTGAGCACACATAGAAAGTACTGAAATGGTTAGAACACATATAAACCAAGTAGACTATAAGAAAGACAGCCAAATATAATACGTTGGAATGCATCACCTATCTTTATCTTTTGATATCATTGGGAGATTGCAGGATTTTGGTCATGTGGTCATGCCAACTCACACTGTCATTATTGATGATTCTCTTGAGCTCTGTGTCATGTGTTTTATATATACACAGAGGTGCCAACTGTTACAGATTATTTGTAATTATTATGGTTTTCCACTCATTACTACTCAGTTATGAGCAAAGGTAAAATTTCTACAGAAAAATAAATGACTTCCATCATGTTTTCAAGAGTAGAATTGTGATAACAGCAGAGGCTGTGGTGACGAAACTTACAACTTCTTAGTCAGCTGATATTTTTTGGGTTATTGTTGGTTTCCTTTTTCTTTCTCTATGGTTTTCTCTTTTGTGTAGACTATATAGTCTTTGTTTTCTCTACGGCTGGTATCAAATTTCCATTTCTGTTACTTGTCATTTCATTTTTGGTGTCCAACTTCACAGTGACTGTGTTTTCGATCATTGTAATATCAGTCGATTGGTTTGATGTTTTATAAAATTAAGCATGTTGGTTCTGAATGTGAAACCACCAGCAGAAAGACAGCAGTGTTACAAAAATATTGAGAATGTTACTCGAGGGAGTGGTCATATTAGTTATTTCACGTGTTAGTGAAAACCACGTGTAATCCAGTGCTTATGTGATTTTTCTGTAGCTCACGGTGGTAGAAATAACCGTAAGAAGACACGTTCATTCAAGGGGAAAAAGAATACATTAATAATATTTTTTACATTTGGATTTTAGGAAAAGCCGGATGGGGTGGGGGGAGGGGATTGCACTATAGGATTATGGATAACCCACCTGAAAGTTTGGCACCTCTGTATAGAGTATATATACCCAGTATTTTTTAGTTATAAAATCTATAAACTGGTACTCTTTATCATAGGAACCTTCCAGTTGTTACAGAAAGAAAACTAAATAAATATATATTCTTTTATTCACCATAAAAATTTACATGATCTTGGCTTCATCAAAGAAGAACTTAACTAAATACTTGAACCTGATTTACTATTGTTTAATATTGAAGAAATATCAGGTATAAATATTGCTTTGAACACTAGCTACTCCATTGTCTTCACGAAGCTAAATGCACCCTGTTCCAGACCTCCTTACCACAGAAAGGTACTAGGAAATATACCTGGATGTGCATATCCCTAGTCAGCAATCTAACCATTGTGCTACAGAGGAAGTCTTTACTAATTCTTCTTATACCTAAGTGCTATGTTACCAGTAGGGGTATGTGTATTGCCAATGTATTGTAGAACTAATATAAAAATGGCTTTATGCTATAAAGTGAACTATCATAGATACCCTGGTCAAAACAAATCTCTGTCCACCTCATGTAGTCTTCATTACTAAATATTTTTATGGGAAATAATTTTGTGAAGACAAATAGGGTATGAACAAGGGGAGAGCAGTATCTCAACTAAAATAGAAGTTACCATTTTAGAAACTTAATGTTTTTTCATTACTTTTAATAATAACATTTACATTGTACTCCTTTGTGCATGCCAGAGTGCTAGAAACTTCATTTATACCACTTGCAATAGTCTAGTCTACAATAGTCTGCAATAGTCTACAGCATAAATATTATGCCTGAGTTCTAGAAACTTACAACACTATAGTATAGTCTACAATAATCTGCAATAGTCTACAATATTGTAGGTGCATAAATATTATGCCTAAGTTCTAGAAACTTACAACACTTGGTATAGTCAAGTGTGCAATAATCTGCAATAGTCTACAATATTGTAGGTGCATAAATATTATGCCTAAGTTCTAGAAACTTAATAACACTTGGTATAGTCTAGTGTGCAATAATCTGCAATAGTCTACAATATTGTATGTGCATAAATATTATGTCTAAGTTCTAGAAACTTACAACATTTGGTATAGTCTAGTCTGCAATAACCTGCAATAGTCTACAATATTGTAGGTACATAAATATTATGCCTAAGTTCTAGGAACTTAAAACAGTTGGTATAGTCTAGTCTACAATAATCTGTGATAGTCTATAATATTGTAGGTGCATAAATATTATGCCCAAGTTCTAGAAACTTACAACACTTGGTATAGTCTAGTCTGCAATAATACAACACTTGGTATAGTCTAGTCTGCAATAATCTGCAATAGTCTACAATATTGTATGTGCATAAATATTATGTCTAAGTTCTAGAAACTTACAACATTTGGTATAGTCTGGTCTATAATAGTCTACAATATTGTAGGTGCATAAATATTATGCCTAAGTTCTAGAAACCTCATTTATACCACTTGCAATACTCTAGTCTGTAATAGTCTGCACTAGTCTGCAATATTCTAAGTAGATAAATAGCTAGTCTTAAGTTCTAGAAACCTCATTTATACCACTTGCAATAGTCTAGTCTTATGGTCTGTATTATGTAAGTGCATAAATATTATGCCCATTCTAGATACTTCATTTATACCACTTGCAATAGTCTAGTCCTATGTATAAACAATATTTTTAATGGAGTTGCCTAGGGCTAAATATGCCTAACAAGGGAACCATACGGGTTGTCATGTCGAAATCTACCCTCAAATTTTGCATATTGATTAATATTCATTACAGATGGACACATTACAAAAAAATTAGTTCCTCATATGAATTTTAAGTGGGTGACAACATGTTTGTATTGTTCCATAAACAAACAATGGCGGGCACTTGTAGAGCTTGCTTGAGTAGCCCGCATGTTGGGAAGTGGGAACATACATGACAGCATGGTGTGAGGTAGTTGAAGGAGCTTACAGTACGTCTTTACTCCTTGAGTTTTATAGATCATTTATAGATAATCAGTACTTATTATTTCCAAATTTTGAAACTATTTAATCTGTTAGACATTGAGGGGTTGTATATGGATGTGTGGGTGTTATAGGCTAGATGTGTGACCACTCAGTTTCCATGATTAAAACAGATGTTTCGCCATGCACAGAGAACCACAACATTAGCACTTCAATCAACCTGTTACCAATGTCGACATTTATTGTCAATACAAAACTCTTTAGGCATTAAGAACTCGCACTGACATACTATGTATTGTGCTTGTCAATATAGGTCAAAGTAAAATAAAATATAATTTTACCAATTTAAACATCACACGAGATTCACTTTGCTAATCCTAAACACTTAGACAGATACTAATTACTTCAGAAGACCTACTGGAATAAAAACAGCTGTATGAGAGGAGGGTATTATTCATCATTATTATTATGAGGTGAATAAGCACATAAGCCATGCTGACAGTAGACTTTTAATTCTAACATTTTTGCTATAAGCTCCATGCGTTAAAAGGGAGAAATGCACCAATGTTCTAGGGGTGGAAAAAATTAAAATCTTTCATGTACAAATGATATTTCCACTATAGGGGTAATGTAATGTTATTTATTACCACTATCAAATGCATATTTAGTTAATCATACATAAAGTATTGCAGTACTCACAGTGGTGAGGTCAAATTATAAAAAAAACTTTATTTTATCACTCAAACTTCACTTTTAAGTGTTAACTTACACATAACGCGTTTCACAAGCGACTTGCTTGCATCCTCAGATGAGGTCCACTGCCGGGTCCAATGTTGGGCTGATAGATGTCTCTGTAGGATGGATCATTCTGGAGATAAGGTTGCTTTCCTTTGGCATGTCAAAATTTACTAAATTATTCTTATTTCTTTGGATGAAGATTTTTTCCCATATAGTCAAATCAACTGGTTTATGTACAACTTTTAATAATTTTATGTCATTCTCAAACTCGTGTTTATTGGTCCAATAGTGATGGGTAATCGCAGATTTTTCCAACTGTTTGTACCTTATATTTCGTAAGTGTTCCTTGTGCCTTACAGTCAAATTTCTTTTTGTCTTGCCAATATAAAATTTTCTGCAGTCTTTGCATTTTAACTCATAAATGCCTGAATTCTTGTTGGGGGGAATTGTATCTCTCTGTTCCGAATTAAGTAGATTTTTTATGCTGCATTTGTTAATTGGAGCCAATCTGATGTTAACAATTCTGTCCAAATAACAAATGCAGTTAACATATTTCATTATTAGAACCTTTAAATATGCTACATTATGGGGTAAAAGTTATGATAATATACTGGTAACTGCTTGGCTTTAAAGACAAGTGTTGTTGACCATTGTTTAAAAAAAAAAAAACTATCAAGAAATTTCCGTAAGTTACATGAAGGCAGTGCAAAACTTCCTTGACAATTGACTGAGGAATAAAAGTCGACAGAAAAGAATAATTATCTAAAATAGGTTTTATTTATGAAATTAGCATTATTTTGTGATTTAATTTTACCCCCAAAGAAATCCTAATATGTTAAGAAAATGTAATATTAACTTGAAATACAGCATTTCGTTTTATAGCTTATTGACACTATATCATATCACATTCATTGGTTATCTGTAAATTCTTCAGGATTCCGTGCAATTATAGCCTTCTATAACACATAAATGTTATTCATTATTAAATTTGAAATATCATGTTATGTCATGGTCAATGTCGTATGTAAATGAAGGACTAAAAGCTAATTTCACTGCTAGAAAACTATCAAGAATTATATCATTGGAAGCATTCTCAATATTGTAACCAAGGGAAAAAATTTGGAAAAGTATTACTAAAGCATTAAAAGTACCAGGTGAATGTGTCAACATTTGTTTAATAATCCACAAATATATTAGTTTATCAGTTACCTAGAAACTCCTATTTTTAGTGTCAGTATCATTTCTCACAGTTTTCAAACAGCTGAATATGCGGAGACGATGATGTCAAGCTGTTACTGTGAACACATTCCGTTAAAATTATCCGTTGCATGCCATTTGTCTGGTGAATGGAACACAGTTCTTGAGACATCTGGTACAGCAGCACATGGCTGTATGCATGAGTTCAGTTTGAGAAATCTTTGGCTAATTGGTTGAAGATTAACTACTTTATCTGAATGTATAAGTTCAAAGCCACACACCGGTGTGATGTGCAATGTTAGGAATTGAACTAATATTGTACCTGAAATCTCTTATAGTTATCTTTCATTTTAAACTGAATCAACATATCTGGAAAGTCAAGGGATAATCTTTCATCACAATTATACAAGATATTAAAAAAACTATTAGGAATGAATCTGTCTCATCACCCGTTTTGAATTACAGTAGGCCTACTGAATTTTTAGAAGTGATCTTCATCAGATTCTCGTCATAATTACATGATTGAATTGGTTTTGTACAGTGCGTTTCACGTAAGAGTTGGACGATCATGCAGGTTTCTGCGTCGCCATGGCCGCAGCTCTAACTCCTGAGCGATCGGGTGAAATATCTATGCAAATAGAGCTGCTAATAGTGTAATGATTCAAGTTCTCACAGTTAGAGTTAAAATTACAATGAAAATAACCATGTACCTTATCACAAAGAGATATTTGAAATGTCCTCCTCTTGCATCCACACAACACTGGCACCTTTTTTAAGAAATTTTCTTTCATGCGCATAAGTTAGGCTTCCAAGATAGAGTGATATTATCTATAAGTTCTTCTAATGTATGGGGGTTTGACCTGTACACTTTATTTTCAAGTTTCCCCATTAATAACAGTCACATACTCTTAGAAGAACTTAAAAACAGTATCACAAGAGAAATTAACTCCATCTCAGAAGCTGAACTTATGCACGTGAAAGAAAATTTCCTAAAAAGGTGCCAGTGTTGTGTGGTTGCAAGAGGAAGACATTTCCAACATCTCTTGTGATGAAGTACATAGTTATTTTCATTGTAGTTTTAACTGTAACTGTGAGAACTTGAATCATTACACCATTAGCAGCTTTATTTGCATAGATATTATACTCGGTCGCTCAGGAGGTAGAACTGTGACTGCCACGACCCGGAAACCCGCTTTATTATCCAACTCTTACGTGAAACGCACTATACATGATTGTTGTTTTACATCAATTGGGCATGCCATCAATCAGTTGTTTGTGATATATCCTACAAAACAAAAGTTTTTATCCCAATTGAGTCTTTGATATTTCAATTGGCCTGATTCTTCTGGGGGAAATATATTCATGGGGTCATCTCAATCCTGAGGATAAAGACAGCTGGTGTAAAGTCTGACATCCATACCACGTACATGTTGATATTATCTGAAAATCTATTACGTTTATCCTCTGGGAACCCTAGCCAATATATGGAGCACTTTATTTATGATGTTTGTGGAAAACGAGCAATAGAGATTTAAAATAAACTTGACAAGAGAAGTGTTAATTAGAATTTTGTTTCTGCTGTGTCATTGCATTTCTATCATACTTTCTTGATTTCAAATTTAAACTAAAATTGAAAACCTTGTAAAGTATGGATAGGGATTATTGGGATGGTGCGTTAGTGCATGGCTTCTGTCTCGTCTGGTCATAGTATGGTAATGGCTTGGTCTGCTGCTGGACCCCTCCCGTTGTCCTTCACACACACCAGCTAAACTGTACAGAACTCAGAGCTGTTACATAAACGTTGTAATATAATTGTTGCTGTAGAGCTTATGGTGTGTTGGCTTCCATCACTCTAAATGTTTATCATTTTGATTACATTTCATAAATTTATAAATTTGCTGCTTAAATATAAACTTTTAAAATATATAAAGTACATAATAATACAAAGCATCATTTGTTACTTTTAGGCTTCTTAGATTTCTAGCTTTTCTTCATCTGTGCATTATGATTCTGTTTTCTTCAAGGCTGTTTTCTTTAAATTTTGTAACACTGATTTATGCCGTAGCTCGGACTGTAATTTATGGAGCTTTCAGTGATTTATGTTTCTTTATTGATCATTATTTCAAGGAAATACTGCTGCTAACTAAATGATTTGTTAAATGAACTGTTATCGTAATTCAGAACATTATACTTCTGTCAGTTTCATTCTGTGCTTCAATAATTGCACAGTTAACTACAAATATTTTGTTTTATATTTTAGCCACATACATGCAATATTGTACCAGTAACAATAGTACTGATATCCTGGGAGCAACCAGAAACATTCCAAATTAAACAAATGAAAAAATAATATTGAGATGAGATGCATAGGCCTACGCTACTTCCCTTATTTTAATTACTAACCTGAATCCAGGTTTCAACGAACCTCCTCATCATTTTCAACAGTTACGCTCCATCAGATGGAGCAAAACTGTTGAAAATGATGAGGAGCCTCATCGAAATATGTTGAAAATGATGAGGAGGCTCATCAAAACCTGGGTTCAAGATATTAATTAAAATAAGGGAAGTAATGTATGTAACTCATCTCAATATTATGTTTTTCTTAGTAATAACTTCCCTGTATAAACTTTCTAAAAATTTCTAGAATTCCAAATAAAGTTTACATAATCTTAATGTTTCGATAAGTACAGTATGGTTAGTATGTAATTGAATAAATTACATTATTTTCCTTTCTATGACTACACAAAACAAAAGTTAAAACCCTAAATGTCTTGCACGTTGTGTATAATAAGGAAAGAACATGCAATGCAATTATTTCATAATAAATTTTTAAACACTGTCATAATCTTCCCAGGAAGGTAATCAAAATGATGCACATTTAGAGATGATAGCCTAATGCTGGACATGGACCTAATTTAGTAAGAGTGGTGTAGCCCCTTTCCATCCTGGCTGTTGTGTTGATGTGACGAGAGAGCAAGCCTCCCCATGTTCTCTTGCAGTCGACTATGATGAGTATGATCCTGATGACGAAACATCGGAAGACTGCAAGTGTTCTCTATGCCAGAGACGCTTCGAGGAGCAAGGTAAACCTCCTCCACCTTCTCCCCAACTAGTACAAGACGACTACACTCAGTGCTCAACGCTGCACGATCTAGTATTTATTACTGGCCATACCGTAATCCTAACTTTGATTTGTTCAACCAAGCTAGAGGTGAGAAACATTTTGAATTTGGGAGCCTCTCGAAATTCAAAACAGTTTCGACACTTAGACATCTGCAATGATCACATGCTACTAACCTATGCATGCCACTAAGTGAAGTCTTTAACATAAAGTAGCTTGCAAATGTCTACCGCATGGTAGCTGCATAGAGAGTGAATTAATTTTTTGTATTATTGGATTGTAATATTTCAGGAATCTGGGAAAATTTTACTAAATTTCTCCTACTACTTTCTACAATCAATTTGTTATAAAGATTGATTATAAAAAATAAATACATAAGAATTTATTGAATACGGGAACAAAAAGAATGATTGTAGGGTGCATATTGTATGTAATGTGATCATAACAGATGTTGTCTTGCCCCACCTCACTTTCTGTCCTTGAAGAGGGAGCTGGGTCCGGCCGAGGAGGAACATGTAAGTCATACAATGTTACTTGTTTTAGTATAGGCAGTGAAGACCAGCGCATTACCATACAACCTGTAGTCTGTCGCAGCACTCATACCATTGTCCCTTAGCATGGTGCATGGACAGGATGAAGTCTGGATGCTTTATGACTAACTTCTAACCTAACTTCCATTTTGGCTTACACACAGCCAGTATGAAAGAATTATTTAACATCCATTTTACTAAATTTAAAAAAAAAAATGGGATTTCAGAACTTCATTCAAGGTTGGTATAAAGGTAAATTTTCTAAGGAAATTATACAAAGAAAATATTTCAAAATCTAGTTTGTTTGTATGCTGTGGAATTGTGGTTTCCGCTTATGTGTAGACTAACAACCAAGAAGAAAATTACTAACAAATCAATTAAATGTTTGATACTGTATCAAGTTTGAGTTATGCCTTTTTCACAGCTCACTAGTTAATACAAAATGCAGAAGACAGAAGAATACTGGAAACCTCCTATTTAGTACAGTATTTTGGAATTCCGGTACTCGCAACTCGCTGTTTGATCTCAGGCACTCCAGACTTCTAACGTATTGCCTCCCCAGTAATGCATAATGTGTATGCACTTATAAAATTTTTTGAGCCTTTTAACTGGACACTTTCCATTGTCTAGATGTTTCAAATTATTTTTGCCTTGGCACCTTTTTAAATAAAATTTAAAGGAGACAAGAGGCTCCATGGATCTCATTTTCTTTAGGTTTTAGGGACCCAGATGACACAATGGCTAGTGTCCAGTTAAGAAGTTCATCCTCCTCAACAGTGCCATCACAAGATTTCCAGCACGGATTTATTAAACGAGGTATGGCTGTATTAAATTTGTACAGTACCATAATTATGCATACACCGATAAATAATCTAAATCCTGTGTAAATAAAGCTTTAAAAATTGAAGTCTGTTGACTGTAGATTAAATTTTCCTTCTCAGAAAATTACAGAATAAGTATTATGTGCAGAAAATGACTCAGATACTTGTATTATAATTAAGTTCCGCAGTGTGTGTTTATCAGTTATGAAACCAGCTGTGAAAACCAATTTTAAAGTTTGTTTATGTTCTTACTGATTTTAAGCCCTGAAAAATTTAATGCAGTTTTCAAGCAAGATTATCTGTTTTAAATCTAATACTTTACAAACTCTCAGTAACTTATAAAACAACACAATAAAATACATAAGGTTCCAAAAAATGTATACACACTTTCAAGACAACATAAACTATACTTTGCCACCATCATTCAAATCAGATTTTTAAGACTAGCAGAAATAAACACTGCTGAAGTATGTATACATTTTTTGCACCCTTATGCATATACACACAGGCTGAACAAATTATAATTGAGCTGTCCACTAAGAGAAAGAACTTTTCCACTTCACCGAAAATGTAGATATAGCTCTTTGAAGGATTTACATTATGAAGCATTGGTAGAGAAACTACCCTACTGGGTACGTTTTCCTATTCACTGTTAATTTCAACACTAAACAAAAGTAGATATGAAAAGCTAAATGAGGATAAATTGAAAATTTGCCCATTTTGTGGCATAGCTCCCTCTTTAAGTGGACCTCTCCATTGCTAAAAGTTCTGAGTGCCTAAGACAATTATTAACAACTTCCATAAAGTTAGAATACCATTTTTTTCATTTACTTACTACCGAGTTTTTGCCAACTAAATCTAACTGAAAGTGTTTTATTGCTGGTTTTATCAAACAAAGTATAACATGACATAAATACTCTGTATTATTTGTTAAGTCATAACTTTCCCAGAAATTATAATTAATAATAATCAATTTCTAACCTTACACAAAGTTCAAAACACAGTACCCAATTCTTCAGGAATTATCTCTTATGATGGCAATGTTAGGTATGGCCAAAATTGGGTGTATCCATTGACTTAGGTAAAGATGGGAATATATAATGAAATGTATAATTTTCTTGTTGTAAAAAACCATGCAACATTATTAGTGAACTCATCTACAGCTCACAGATATGTGCAATCTCTTATCATCACACAACCACAACTTCAGGTGGTCATGTGTCATATACAAGAAGCAGTAAAATTTAAGGGTGCCAGATTTTTCCAGTATAATTTTAGTAAATTGACTATATATGGCAATCATTCAGACCAAGGCCTAAACATTTTCAGGACCATTTTCAGCTCATCTTTAGGCTGGGCGCAAGTTGAGACACAGTTTGGTGATTAGACTCACCGTGAGTTTCTTTGAAACACAGAAGTAATTACAATAGCAACACTCGCACTCAGGGTGAGGTGACGCAGGTTGTATTTATTTGTATGTTTCACAGAAATTCACAGTGAGTCACCTCAGCTCCCCTAACTGCATCCCAACTTGCACCCAGCCTTACTGATCAGCAGAAGTGTCAAGGGTGGTGCTGATAAGCAAAACAAAGCAGTATATGTTTCAGTTAGATCATTTCTTGCAGTCACTTTTAAGCAGAACCATAACATCATGAGGGAGTGAACGTGATGGGGAAAGGGAATAGAACATTCTGTAGTTAGGCTTACCATACACCCAGGATTAGCCCGGACAGTCCTGAATTACTTATCATGTCCAGGGTGATGTCCGGGATCACAAAACTTCCATAGCTTTGGGAATTACGACAGTTTCTATTTTTCACTCTTTGGAATCAATATCAATATTTTCTCATTGAACATTAGTGCACATTCGCTTTATTATTAAAGAACATACAAATTGTTGTGATTTTGGTCATTCTGCATTGCTGGGTTCAGCTTCCTCACTTGTGACCTGTATTGTCCATTCATGTGATGTATGTTTGTTTGTAATTTGTTATCGTCCTTCTGATCTTCATTAACTTAAAACTAATATTTTTGTGTTTGTTTTGAGAAATTCAAAATGGGAAAAAAAGTTATGTGTTCAGTAAAAAATTTAAAGAATTTTAATTATGTCTATGTTATGTCTACTGAGTACTATGTCATAAACTAACATTCATACTTTTTATCATTGTGGACAGCATTTTTATCCCAATTTGAGAAAGTATCAGTGCAATGTTGGTACTAGAATTATAGTAATAAATGTGTTACTCCCAAATGAACCACCAGAAGCATTGTCATGTATACCTAATTATTGAGGGGAAAGTCAATTGTGAATGTGTCCAGGGTTGGAAGCAAAGTAATATGGTAAGCCTATATCTAGTGCACAGTCATAACCCAGTTTCTGAAAATATACTTGTATGTTTGGTTTAATTAAATCTCCAGTAAATCACATACCTCGTCATGATCTTAAGTTAGGCTGACAATTTTTTTTCCCTCATCAGGGGACACTGAAAAATTTTGGTGGAAAATTTCCATAAGATCGATGAAAATAGGGAATTTTAAAATTAAAAATATAAATTTAGCATTAACCTAAGTTTAACCTGTTACAAACATGGAATGACATTTCTATAACAAACCAATGCAAATATTTTATTTTGTTTCTTCAATTGTACTTAGACCTACTAAGAATTTCACCTTTTTCAAATAGTGTTTGCTTACATACTTTTTATCATATTTGTCTGAAGACTGATTTTTTTTATGATATTTACATCCTTGTTCAGTTTCTCACCAAATTCTTCACAGTATAAACCAAGTGTGGTAAGGCAGTCACTTTAACCCTCTATTGTACTTCAGTGACCTACAGCTCAAAGGAAATTTCTCAATTCTCACTGCCTTTCTTCTTATTACAATCAAATCTATTACTTTTGATGCATCATAGTATTTGCCGAGAAAATTAAAATCATTCTATCGTTTAGTTCTTTGACTCAAATAGCTGCAGTTTTATTATTTTCTTTTCACAGATTGATGGCTTTGTTTAATATAACCAAGTTGAGGTCCTATTTTTCATTAACAAAAGCTATTTTTCTTTCACTCATTAGGGCCAATAAAATCCTTTTAATATAGCATTGAAATACAAGTAAGACCTTTCTCCATTTTAAGAAATTTCTTACATGAAGTACAGTCGGTCAAATAAAAAACGTCGGGCGGTATTTGATTAAGTATCACGAACGAGCATATGCGCATGTACAGGAAGACTTAAGGTTAGGTTCACACACGCCTCTTGTCTATCCATGTATTTTCTTGATTATTTAGTCAGTTTTGTTCCAAAACAAACATGTATAGAAGGCTGTGGCTATATGCCTCAAATCCGCCATATTCTTGGTTGCAAATTGTTATAATATTAATATTTAATAGATTCGCGAGGAATATGTTTATTCAAGGAGCATTTTTTAAAGATTTTATTTTATAATACCGGTATTTGTAGTGCAAAATCAATAACTTACGCTCAGCATCTGCAACCAATCTTAGCATCGAAATACGCGTCCGGCCAGATCAACGTTTGCTATGAAAACTTCCGGTCGCATTATAGTAACGTTCCCACCTCTGAGCTTCTTTTCATAAATATGGAACCTTCTCGCTGCTTCGGAGACCGAAAAATGCAGGTCAATTACAGCCCTAACCACACTTTCTCTCACGTTAGAATTTGTATGTGGCGATGACACAAAGGAAAATGAATTATGACAATGCATTAAGTTGAATATTGTGTGTTGCGATTTCCGCGATGTTCATTTTTTCCCTCCTTGTTCATATTTTCCCTCCTGCCGCATGGCCTCATATGTTCCGAAAATGACCTGTATTTTGTGTTTTTTATAGGAAACTTGTGAACTAATGCGTCAAAACTTTAATTTTAACAGCATACGAGTCCCGACGTTTTTTATTTGACCGACTGTACGTCCACATATTGCTTTAGTTTGACATCTTGATAACTTAATCAGTAGAATTATGAGTGTGTGGGAACTTCAGAGTATTAATTTTTCTCAACTTTTCCTTTTGGAAAAGAACGAAATGAAGTTAGGAGGTTGTTCAAAACAGAATTTTACAGTTTTCTCAGGTTTCATCCAGTAAAGCCAGTGCATATATTTCATTCATTCATTCATGGTACTTCTGCCTTACGGCAGGTCTACACTCCCATGTAAAATTCCATTTTCCAGCTCCAGTGCATATATGAGGAAGTTTAATAGTGAAATTTATATAAAGTCCTCTGTTATGTTTTCTGAGCATCTCTTTGTTGATGATTCAGCATATTCAAGGAGAAATGCAACATATTTAGCACAATTACTCCTAAAAATGAAATGGCATTAATCTTTGTCGTCAGTGCCAGATAACTTATTAATCACAGTAAACCCATCCCTAGGGGCCTCATTCCTTTTAGGAGCTACACGGAAATGAATGAAAAGTAATTTTATTTTGAATAATACTGTAATCAAGATTTTAAAATCGTTTTCCAAGTATAAAAATGTAATATATTAGCAGGAAATATATGAGAGAGCATTCATTTTCATTGCATAGGACCACCACAGTATTTAATCCAGCTCATACTTGAAAAAGAAATTTATTGGCCAGTTAGGTAAAATTATTAGTTATGTGTTATCGGTATGATAAGTGATGCACAGAGAAGAAGCATTCTAAAACATAACTGAGAAGTTAGGAAAATCTGGCATTCTTTAGCAAATGATAGACACAAATTTTGTGGCCAATTTGACCATTCCTCAGGGATATGAAAAAAAATTGACTTCAAGAATCCTACGGTATTTCCTGGGTTGTTATAAAGCTTATTCAGATACATTTACTGAATTAATATTTGTTCTCTAGCCTAATTCCTAGTAATGATTTTCAAAGTGAAATTTTCATGTTATTAAAATCTACTGGAGTACCCTTAATTCAGAAGTTCATAAGTCGCTCCTGATTTCAACCAAACTATAATCATTCCACTCAATAAAATCTCTCATAGCTGACACCAAATTACCAAACAATACTTCTATCATTTCAAAGCTCTATCTGAAATTAAAGAGTTAAGAAAAATTAGTAACATCACATGATATTCTGCAAACTTAGTATTTGCATTTTGTCAAAGTATTCAAATTTACACAGCATTTATCACATAACTCCTGTGCATACTAAGAACGTCCCGTACCATACTCCCAGCGTGTCACTGACTGAGAGAGACCATGTGAAACTTAATTTTATTTGTACTGAAATTTTAAAGCTAGGGCAAAAATACTGTAAGTAGACAAACAGTCAAAAATGCTGAAAATCTACTGTGAAGTCACCATATTCATGCATGACATTCCATCAGTGTTACCAAAATAACTCATCTCACAAGAATTTTCATCATATAGATATACAGTAAAAACCCCTTTTTACATTCCTGCCTTTTATATCATTTTCAGCTGGTCCCATCTTTTATCCTATACTGACAATACATAGTGTTCCTGCCATTAACAACTTTCAAACAGTTATGTTTCCTGCCATTTATATATTTTTCTCATTGACAGCATTGGTTTTCGATAAAGAACTGCTTCACTTAACTAAATTTTCCGCTATGTTGCCAAATCTCTTAGACACAGTGTCAGTTACTATTTTTGTTAGTCCAGGTGAAGTTTGTTTCTTTTGTGTGGGTGCGATTTACTAAATTATATTATACTGTAGTTATTCAAATAGCGTAACTCATCATCATGTTTTTGTGTTGCATGATTTTTTTTATGGTATCCTGGAGTTGAAGAAAAACAATAGAAAATGCATTTCTTCACCAAAAAAAAAAGTAGGAAATATTATGTTGTGTTGATTCACATGTCGAAACACATGTTCAGTTGGCGAAAGAGCCTGCACGCTCTGTTTCAACTTGAATACCATCTAAATCTATTGAATAGTCAGAGCAATTATTTATCATTTAATATGTGTGATGATTAAATTTTGCAATATATATCATTACAGCTTTTACACTTCCTGCGATTTGCACTTTCTTGCCATTTACACTTTTTTGCTTCAGTCCCTTGGAAAGTGTAAAAAGGGGGTTTTACTGTAAATAGCATGTATTCAATTATCCAGAAAATCTGTTATGCAGATGCTATCTCCCATTCTCGCCATTAAGAGAAATTCTACTGGGCCGAGAAACTAGTCACTGATCTTACTCATACACAAGTACTTTTCATGGTGTAATGTTTAACAGTTTTAATATCTTCCAAAATATAATTTATTCCAGTCTGTCCAATGTAGATGTCACTGCCACATTTACAAAATATGTCTCTGTTTTCTTTTTTAAGACAAGGAATTTATTCTATATGTTTTGACATTTTCAAAATCTAACACCTCATTAAGACTCTTTGCTGTGACATGGCAGAGACTGATGTAAGCCACTCTGCTGTTTTAAAAAAATTATAAAAATAAATTAATAAAAGGAAAGGAAAGGAAAGGAAAGGAAAGGAAAACAACTTGTTTGTATAGTTTACAAAAATATTTAAATGTTATCAGGACACCAGTCTTAGGCAAATCGGGACATGTGATTACTTTATTCCACTGTATTATTCTTTCAGTCCACTCATTACAATTTATTTTTATGGCATCTTTAGATCAAATATTTCCAGTATTATCATTCCTAAATATGTTTTGTTTAGGATCATTTTCATTGGTTACCTACACCCAATACAACAATCTATAATTTAAACCTACAAATATAGGCCTATCTTTAGGAAAACACATTTTACTTAGTGTGGTGATCAGAATTCATTAACTACAGTTTACTTCTCGTATATACAAAGAATTTTGCAGGTCTACAAACCCATAACCTGTTACAAAAGAAATGTTATGTGAATCCCTCTTGCCCTATTTGTATTTTTGTTTTTCTCTCATCTGGTAGTAGATTGTTATCTTAAGAGGTCTTAATGGTATCCCGATGTTTACCATAAAGATTAACAGTAGGCCTACCTGCACTTCAATGTTAGTGAAACGTATTTTTGTGGATGCAGTGACACAAGAAAAGGAGAACAAAGAAAGGTATTTTAGAGTTCCATAATTGAAAGTTAGGCAAAATTGCACAGCAAGCTCTTGCACGTACAGTAGCAGATACACTCTTCACTTACCCTTCAGCAATACATAAGGAAATAGCTTAGTAAAATAATCTTAGTTACACTCAAATACAGTCAATGCTTGATAACTTGTACTAAAAGAGATGAGGGTCTATCTGAGTTACTGAAAGTCCTAACAAACGTAAATGAAGTTGGCCATAAACAGCAAAACCTGATACTTTATCTATAAAGTGTAGTATAGTAGTATGTAGTGTGTAGTGATATAGCAACAACTTATGTTAGTGGACTTATGTTTTAGTCTGAGTCTGATTCACACACATTGTATGTTTGCATGCCACTGTGAAGCAGGTTAGAAGGAACTGTCAATCCTCTGCTACTTCCTAACAATTACCTAATGTGACTGTAGAACACTGGACAGTTTTGTTAAAGTCATCAGAAGTCCGATATATTGAGGTCCTAGTTATGAAGTATTGACTGTATATTATTGTATACAATGTTTGTGTTTCATTCTGCCTATTTATAAATTCCTTTGCTTTTGATTTGTGCAGTAAAACCCTCCTTAAGTTATAAAGTAAATGGCAGTGGGAAAAAAAGTATAATATTGCAGTTGTTCTACTGTATGTGATGAGCATCTAAGAAATCTATACAGCAATTTAACTGTGGTATAACGCTCTGAAATTGTCACTGCACTGGGTAGGGTTGCCATCTTTGAAGGATCTCTCGGCTGGACAACTCTCAGGCAATTAGGGAATTTAAAAATCATTATTCTCATAAGAAAAGAATCATTAAGCAATGCAATACTACAATATGAGTGATATATTAGCAAACCCGGCAATCTCCATTCTGATAAAAGATAGAGATGCTAGCTTCTAATGATAGTTTAATGCATTTCCTGGTACATGTTTAGCGAATGTATTGGATATCCGACTTCTCACATAAGGGAGGAACTCAGATTTACAAGACATACACTAAATATGTACCACGAAATGCATTAAACTTTCATTATGAAGCTAGCATCTCTATATTTTATCAGAATGGAGATTGCTGGGTTTGCTAATATACCCCTCATATGTAGATTTCTAATTGTTTTAAATGATACAGAAAAGGAAAGGTGTAATAACAATTACTCTATGGGTAACATAACACCAAGTTTATTATTATCAAGAAAATAACATAACTTTGCACTCAGTTGCATTTTTTCCATGCACATTAAGTGTTTTTCTTTGCTGCTTTCAGCAGTTCATCACTTTTACTTTCAGAAAATTAAAGAACCGAACACAAGTGTCAGATAAGTTCACCTTAATTTCACTCTACATTCATATGCTTTGCTTCCATAATAAGAGAAATCTTGATTGCATTCTTGGTAATAAAATGACTTTTGTAGCAAATCTGATATTTATGGATTGTACTGTGGTAGGGAGCCATCTAGTGTCTGTTCTCAGAGACTGGGCTAATTTTCTATTCCTTTTGAGAGACCACCTTGCTGTCATAGGAATCAGTAATTGATTTTAGATTGCATGATGTACCGGTACCATACTGCTTACCTGCTGTATAATGTCAGTTCAAATAACAGTAGATTGTCAAATAATAAAATGCTTTGGTTGCTTTAAAGCAATGTGAACCTGGAGATGAGGGTACTATGGGTTTGATAAAAAGTAAAAAAAAAAACATGAAAAATTAACTTTATTTTAAAATATAATATTTTATGCCTATCATCTGAAAATGTTTTACACTTTTATCATGTTATGATTGGAACTTCTGATTGTAATTTTTATTTGCCAAAAATTGTGCCTTTGCTAGTAATTCACTTATGTCTGGTTTCATTGAAAGGGGTTAAGGTTTAACCTCCAGTGAAGCATTCTAAACTCTTGATTTGTTGAAAATTTTGTTCCACTGACAAGAGTTAGTACTAACACTGGATCAAGCTTGGGGTTGAGTTAGCACCTATCTTCTCTTGGGTTAAATGCATAACACAGGGCTAAAAATGGTTGCTGCTGATCAGGCTTTGATGTAGATTAAATCGTTGCATTTTGATAAGATAAATGTCTTTCCCAATAGATAAAGACCCAGAAGAAAAGGATTTTAAATTTTTCCTGAGGAACAATTTATCTCAAAATGCGAGGGTGGATCGAAAAGTAACGCACAATAATTTTTTATGCATTG
The DNA here is from genome assembly GCA_964059195.1 of Ectobius pallidus. Taxonomy (NCBI): domain Eukaryota; kingdom Metazoa; phylum Arthropoda; class Insecta; order Blattodea; family Ectobiidae; genus Ectobius; species Ectobius pallidus. The sequence continues at coordinate 13,675,932 of CAXKWD010000005.1, read as the reverse complement.
GTATTGTGACTGGGATGTTGAACTTGCACCAAGATGGAGTTTGAAGCTTTCACTACGGATGCTATTTTGTTCTCATGTTTAGCTCTAGCGAGACAAGCATGAACTATGCAACAAAGATGGCATGCATGTTACTATCATCCACTTGTGAAGAGCAGCGAGGTATAGTGAGATTTTTATGGGCTAAAGGGCATAACCCGAGTGAAATTCACAGGGACATGCGTAGCGTGTATGGTGTCAAACTTCTTCGCAACAGTGCTCACCCCCATGTTGCTGCAGCTGTTTGTGAGAAAATCAACAAATTTGGTTGGGAGGTGCATCCTCCATACTGTCCAGAGTTGACACCGTCGGACTTTCATTTGTTTGGTCCCATGAAGAAATTCCAAGCTGGTAAACGCTTTGCATCAGATGCACAAGTGAAAACAGCAGTTAGCGGATGGCTATACTCCAACCGAACGGACTTCTATGAATAGGGTATTTTGAAACTGGTATCACGATGGGAGAAATATGTTGAGAAACTTGGCGACTATATAGAAAAATAGACAAAAGATGTCCCTTCATGTTTGCATTTGTTTGTAATTGTACCTATTAAACTTCTTGTGAAAAAAAATTATTGTGCGTTACTTTTCGATCCACCCTCGTAGGTATAGATTATCGAAAATAGTTGGTAATGTTGTGCATGAAATCCATGTGAAATTGCAATATGCAACGGAAAGAAATGGGCCTTTCTCTTTCTCCTATGCTGCTAATGCCCATGCATGGTCATTATCTTTCATATTCACTTCATTTGTTGTTTTATGGTTTTTACTTTATCACAAGCTAAATTAACAGAGTCTTTGCAAGTACTGAATAGTCAGTGCGTCGGTTTGTCCATTTTATGCATTTTCCTCCATTTTCATAGTTGTCATTAAATACAATAAAATAAGTCATGCAATCAAGGCAATGAAGTGCCTTCATAAAACCAATTTTTCAGACACTGCCTTCTAGATTGCAACTGTTCCTATTCCCTATGAGTTTAAAAACTGTGTTAGTTAATCCTCTACAGAAAACGCATGATGAAACATGTGAGTGACAAAGAGGATTGAAAGTTTTACCTTACGTTAACAAACCCGGGATTAGTGTCTGTTTAACCCCGTTCAATGTAACTGGGCATTAATCTTGTATCATTTGATATATAAGAGTAAATCATGGAATGCTTTGAGATAATTGATGTTTTCGATAACTGAGTTTGGATTATCTTTTTTCTACTGTAATAGTTACTTCTTCAGCTTTTCTCTTTTTTCTTTCATTCTTCCTTTTCTTCTCATTCTCTTTCTTCTCTCCCTCCTCCATATCATCATCTGTGTTCAGTAGACCTAAAGCAATTTGTTTTCCCAGCTTCAATTAATTACTATTCAGTGGTAAGTCCTTCAGATTAGATTTCTCGTTAGCGTAACTATTTACACCATAAGAATGAAGCTGTTTGTGAGTTTATTAAAAGAATATAATGAGAACCAAATTGAGAGTGTAAACGATTATTAATAATAGCTAAGTTAAGTGTTATAATTATCGTCACCACATTCTAGGTAAGCATCATGATTCTAATTTTATTTCATTTTTTACTATACTGATTCTAATAAATACTATATTTCCTATTTAATTGTTTCATCAGTTAGGTGAGATGTAGCATGTAATGTAGTAGAGTTGAAATTTTTATTATAAGTTTAACAATACTTTTAACTTTATGAAGTAGAAATATGTTTCTTAATAAGTACCTTATTAATACTTTACTTTCAAAACCTTTTTTTACCTTATATACAAATTGACTTTTTGAGTTACATGTGAAGTTGAACACTTTCATACTTTATAAAGCTTCCTGGAATAAAACTGTTGAATATTCAAAATTTAATCTATAATGTAGCCCTTAAATAGTTGCACCACATTGGATATGACTGTAAATGTTCAATTCTTTATAAAATGTATCTCTTGAAGCTGCCCGTCTCGCTACCTGACTTCTGGGGTTTCAAGAAGAATTTGGATTCCAGCTTTCTTTTATTTTCCTGAATGAATATTTATTAAAAGTCATGTCAAGAGTCGGTCAATTTAACCATAGCGTGACCATTAGTGAAGACTTGGAACTTCTTTCACTGGTAAAAGAAAACTGGCTTGCAAGAAGCTTCATGAATTTGTACCATATAATGACTGTTCTAATTAAAGTAAAATAAAATAAAGTACAATAACAAAGCATAATTTGAAATTAGTCAGGCTATGAATATATTGGCAGTAAAAAAATAGTGAAGATTAAGAATGAGCCATTTCTAATTTTTATAGATATGGAAACATAGAAGTAGATGGTAGATTTTAATGCAAATGTATAAACAATTACTTTAAGCTTGGTTGAATTTTTTTTACATACAGATATTGTAAATTTCTTTCTTTACATAGTAATCAAGGTGTGAGATATAGTTCCACATACTGTCATAGAAAAGTTAATGTACATTTTTCTCTTAAATAATGTTTCAAAAATTAAAAACAATGATTATTATATTTTTAAATATCACTTACATAAAATGCTAAAAGAACAATAATCGAAACGAAGCGGTCAAAAGCACCGCATGCAACCATTTATGTTAAACAAGTTGCACAACCTCATAAGGATTAATAAATGGTTAAGTTTAACATTAAATTATTAAAAATTAACATGTGTCAAATTTTAGATGGCTCGTAATTTATACAGAACAAATCCAAATATATTTAATCTGAAGTTACCTAATTTTTCCCTCATAAATTTAATGATAGAATTATTAATTTCACAAAGTTTGTTGTGATAACAATCCATTTCCATAATAGATTACCAGATAAGATTTTAAATACTTTCTTCAATACAAGAAAGCAGATTGAACTCTGATTCTGAAAATAAATGTTATACTTCTCACAGTTATTTATGGAAGATAGTTAAAAGATTATAGTGTATGAGTTACTGTATTTCTCTCTGTACTGTGTTCATCAAAGTTTATTTGAAATACTGCATCATGAATTTGCATTTATTGTTACATGTTTGTAACTAATGTATGAAAACGTTCCTGCATATTGCTGTATTTGGAGTATGTGTTTGTAATGGAACCAATGTATATGTTAGATATGTTAATCTTGTTTAGAGAATTCCAATGTTACATGCAAGTTCAGGTATTTTTCGAAGATGTTCCTTTATGACTACTGTCAATACAGGTATTTTCTCTGTCATTTTATGGGTCATACAGTGCATTTCACATAAGAGTTGGCCAATCATGCGGGTTTCTTTGCCTCGGCAGCCACAGCTCTAACTCCCTAGCAATTGGATGGAATATCTACACAAATAAAGCTGCTAACGGTGTAATGATTTAGGTTCTCACAATTACAGTTAAAATTACAATGAATATAACCACATACCTCATCACAAGAGATGTTGGAAATGTCCTCCTCTTGCATCCACACAACGCTGGCATGTTTTTAGGAAATTTTCTTTCATTTGCTTCCAAGATATAGTTAATTTCTCTTGTGATTATTATTTATGGGTTCTCTTGTGATTATTATTTATGGGGGAACTTGAAAAATGAAGTGTATTGGTCAAACCCCCATACATTATAAGAACTTAAAGACAATATCACAAGAGAAATTAACTCTGTCTTGGAAACTGAACTTATGTGTGTGAAAGAACATTTTCTAAAATGGTGCCAGTGTTGTGTGGATGCAAGAGGAGGACATTTCCAACATCTCTTGTGATAAGGTACGTGATTATTTTCATTGTAATTTTAACTATAATTGTGAGAACCTGAATCGTTACACCATTAGCGGCTTTATTTGCATAGATATTTCACCCGATTGCTCGGTAGTTAGAGCTGTGGCTGCCGCAATGCAGAAAGTCGCACAATTGGTCAAGTCTTATGTGAAACACACTGTACAAACATTCATAACTTACTAACGTTATGGAAGCTTGTACATAATGTTCATTTATCTGGAGTGTAGTGTTGCATGAGAAAAGTGCAATGTGCGATCTGCTGATGTCCACTTTCCATTGTAAACTAATTCTGTTTCAGGGAACTACAGTTGCCTTAAAGTGGATCTGATATTCACACGAGACAGAGCGTTCTATTTCACTACTGTTTTCATACCAGGCATCATCTTGGTCACGTCATCATTCATCACATTCTGGCTCGAATGGAATGCCGTCCCAGCACGAGTCATGATTGGTAAGATGTCATCTTCTACTGTATTTTATTATTTACTAGGCTTTCTCTAACATTCTAGGATGTTCTTATAATTCTGTACAGTCTGCTTCCTGCCCTTGTACTTCTCTGCTGTCCAGCTCTTAACTTAAGTATATTGGTAGCAACTCTAAGAAGTTGATAGAAGAGTGGGGTTAGTTAGCAGTATTTTAGCTCATTAAGTATAATAGATCTGCAACTTCCTTAATAGTTATTTATGTATCAAGTAGGCCTACACAAAATATCGCTTTAGCGGATAAATCTAGTATTGTAGCTAGTATCTATCGGCTTATGCCTCGGCCAAAATAATGGATCAGTCTGCTAAAGCTTTTGTGTAAGTAGTGCAAACAATATTTTTTAGTAATAGCTCTGTAAATTATATGAAATGAAATAAAAATACCATATAATTAATTATAAAAGGCATAGTCAGCCATTTGTTGATGCCATATTCTCACAGCTGCTGGAATCCTATACTATGAACCAATATGAAATTCAGATGTAGATGGCAATGCAGGTGTCTTTTGGATAGTACAGCTATGTTGGCTTAGATCTATATATTGTTGAGTGTTTTGTAAACAAAAAACCTGGTAAAGTTTAAGAAACATTGTTGCCTTATATTTGTTGTTTTATGGTCAAATATTTTTTTCAAACCCTGTTACAGTTGGTATGACTGGTCACTGCCATCTGGATTTTTCAGTTGGCATGATGACTTACCGGTCTAGATTGGTAAAAATTACTTTACCAGTCTACTTTTTGGCGTGTTAACAGTCTGACAAGCAGCAGTTTTCCAGAACGTGTACTAAAAATATATATTTCTGCAGCTTCCTTCAATATTATATACAGTGCCATCAGTAATTCTCTCCACAGCTCTGGTTGTGTTTGCCACCCAGACGAAGGTTGGCATTTCTCCCTATCTTTTCCTTTCAGGCTCATAGTAGGCCATGTAATCGATTTGCATTTGTTTTCTATTGTTGATATCTTTAAGGCGTGTTATAATTACAATTCATATTCAATTATAATTAATATGGTACAGGATGAAATATCGGCGATAAGTATACATGATTTCTTCTGGAAACATTCTCAACATCTTCTGTAAATAGGTAAATAGGTTCATACATGTTTGTAGCAAAACATTGTAATCATATGCTAGTGCTGCCAACTGAGTTCCGTTTCTTATAGAAATTCTCGCCTTCATAAGTGCTGCAGAGCGACTTTTTAATGGCATTGTACTGTGTACATGTAAACAAAAAAAGACACATACAGTCATTGCTTGATGTCTTGTATTAAAGGGAATGAAGACTTGTCTAAATTATGTAAAGTCTCATATCAAGGGAAAGTGAAGTATTATATTTTAATGTTACCGGTACATAATATACAACACACATAACATGCATATAAACTTACTTTACTGTACTTAATGTTTTAGTCAGTCTGATTCACGCACTATTATAAGAGCAGAATGTTCTGATAATGTGAGAATATTTTACTCAGAAACAGGTTTAAAGAAGCTGTATATCTTAGAATGGTCTTAGCTCAGTGGAGAATTTAAAATGTCAGCGTTATCCAGAGTCCTAGATATTGAAGTTTGAGTTTCGAGCGTTGACTGTAAGCGTATATGTATATGTATTTTTGCACGACGTAACTAATTAGTGGTACTTACGAATATTGTTGCCCTGGATTGTAACTTGACATTCCCGCACGCAATCTGGTTGCTATGAAAACAAAAGAAATCTCCGTGCGGTAAAAATTACAAAAAGCACAAGTGCTGTAAGTAAAATCACCATAATACAAGCCTTTATGGGAGACCGAAACCTAGGCCCCCTAGTTTGTGGCGATTTTAACAGGACAAATATTCAGTCCCCATAACAACCAACACATGCGAATCACTTTCTGAAATAAACATCTATCTTCAAAAATGTATATACATGATATTTTCAGCTAATATCTCAATTAATATAATTAAATTGATATAAATAATCAAGTAAGTGCATAACAGATCTCGGAAATTTAACAAACTCGGCACAAGTGCCTCATTTTTGTAACTCTTTCCTTGATCCGTATGCACCGCTTACGGCACTTGTATCGCAATATACTATTACTGTGAGTGTATATATATACATATTTACCACACACGATATGGCCAAGGCAGTAACGTTTGAGATTCACATTCAGACGATTGTGGGTTCAAAGCCCATGGTCAACCAATCAAAGTGTGAGCTTTTGGGAGGTTTTTCGCACTTGCTAAAGTAATTCACTTTAGATGTTCTGGTATTCTTATGTTCGTGTCCATTATATGGGCATGATAGTGAAGCCTCGGGAGGGGGACTGTCAAGGCCATTTCTTCCAATAGGCAAAAATAGGCTGTGTCCTAGAGCGGCAAATTTTGAAGGGCAGCGGATCTACATTTCCTTGATCATGGGGGCATCTAGCATACAATTATTTGAACGAATACATAACTGGCAACAGAAAACTCCCTCCTTTTACATGCTGACATTGCATTAATTTTGCAACCACACCTGGTGGCTGACTGCTATCTAAAATGTAAGGTATACGCTATACGCTGATACTTCATTATTTTGATGATGCTACAACATTGGATGTCACCAATCATCCAATCGTGAATCGATGCTGTGCATCTAACAATAAAAACTTAACATACCTTGCTGGGCGGCACTTAGTTTTAAGCTTGCCATCTGACCGTTAATTAAAAGTGCTGTCTTATGTTAAACTTTAATGTGAAGTAAAATAATATCAGTGAAGATATATTGTAAGCAATGATCAATCAGTATTAAACATCAGGTTAGTGTTACATTATGTGTCTTATATTCTTATTTTAGCCTTGAGTGGAGCAAAGTGTAAACAATTAGCAAAGGAAATAATGAAAAATAAACAGAACATTTGACAAAAACTAGAAAATTGGAAATGTATTTGCAGAAACCTTTGGAAAGCTCTCATTAATGACTTCACAGCTGAGAGGCCTAGAAGAGTAAAAGTTTAAGTCTACAACCTAAGAAAAAGAGGCTATATTCATCTAGTACCTAAGTTAGTAATATTTACTCTTATAAAATTGTTTAGATGGTCGGCAGATATATGAGGGCCTATGGGTGGGAAATTTCCAAATACAGTCCTGAGGACTGTGTTATGCTGAACACCCACCAGGTTGTTTATGTACGTGATCCCTAGATTCCCCCTCCTCTATGACCATAGGCTTCAGGGAGGTGAAGTAGGAAAAGATATAAATATAACTTGATCAATGCCACTACTGTCTTATTAAAATTTGTGGTTATTCTCCCTGGAAGTGTAGTCCAATCTCTTTGTAAGAGTGTAGTCTGTTAATTTTGTATGTTTTGTTTTCTGAACCCATTTGGTCAGCCGTGGATGGCGGCCAGATGTCCATTTGTAATGGAAAGAAAAAGAAAACGTATTTACTCCAAAGCATAAATCATGCAATGGTTATATTACTGGGTAGCACCAGAAGCCAAATACCACTATGAAAACCATATAATTATCATCTGCATAGAAATTAATATTTTTGATAGTCACCTGATTGTTACCTGCTTGGGGAAGTATCGTACCAGTACTTCACTTTATTAATGGTAATTAGATTGTCTTCACGATGTGAGATGAACAAGTTAATAACATCACTAACTTTCAGGAGGCTGCAGGATGAAAGCTCATGGATGATCAATCTGAGTGAGCGTTTTTGAGGTTTTCCTCAACTTTATGAATAAAAATAGGACTAATGTCCTATCAATTTTTCAAGAGGACTGCAAATGTTAATAAGTAATAATAACATACTTAAGAAGTGAAATATTATGAATATTCAACAAATTAATTGGATTCCCTCATGACTGATTTGTTCGTGTCGTGAAAAATATTTTGGAACATGGGAAAAAATTGTATCAAATGAACAGAGAAATAAATGAAGCTTTATAAATGTTATTCTTAATTGGACTTGTCTAAAATAATTATACAGAAATGTACAATGAATAGGAATTAGGATTAGTCACTAACAGCTTCATGTGACACCAACCTAACTCCAGGGGACTGATTTTGCTAGCAGACTGTCAGTGAGGACTTCATCACTCTTCACTGCATTAGAATCTTTTCTGGGATCAGCGGAAGACTGAGGAGAAATACTAGTGTAATTTGTATAGACAAGAACCCACCTTTTTTTTTTTTTTCAACATAGGTCACCATCCTTCGTGTAACTGAATACCGGTGTTGTATTGTATGTTTAACATGTTTTGTATATTAATTCACAGCAGAAGATTAAATTAAATAATTTTCGTAGACTAAGAAGTTCATATGCTCTCTGCCATTGTTGTCAAAATGTCCTTTTTTTGCCTCTTCCATCTTGCAACGTCATACCTCTTTGTAGCAAATAATGTCAATCCCCATGGCAACCTCCTAACTGGAGGTGTGTCAGGGATCCTCTCTAAATTCCAGTTTTGAAGCATTTTTGTTAAATACGTTTTCTTGTAGCTTAGGTGTGATAAAGTTGTAGTCTAGTTGTATGTTATTCAGAATTAATGATTTCCTGTTTTATTCAAAGGCGTGACAACGATGCTCAACTTTTTCACCACTTCAAACAGTTTTCGAGGCACGTTGCCAGTGGTATCCAATCTGACAGCCATGAATGTTTGGGACGGTGTGTGTATGTGCTTCATATACGCAAGTCTACTAGAGTTTGTGTGCGTCAATTACGTGGGACGCAAACGGCCGCTTCATAATGTTGTGTACCGGCCTGGAGAAAACCCTGTGACACAGGTAGGATGTCATATCGAATCACATAAAAAATTTTGTGCTTCTTCCCATTAGCAGAGCCAGTTGAGCTAGGGGAAGTATTTGCTAGAAATGGCATGTTTACTGCCTATATACCTTATATTCCCTCAAATAAAAGTGTATGTGAATTAAATAGTTTACATGACATGTATACATCAGAGCTGGCTGTAATCTTTCACATACAGGGTTTTTCTGAAAAGTAATGTCAGTGAGTCAATTAAAATATATTTATTGATCCAATTGGTACAATACTTTAAAATATTTCAAAATAGGTTCCTCCTTTTTCGATATATCGCTTCCAGCGAGATTTCCAGACATCAAAGGCATCACGGTAGGCCTTTTCCTGGAATGTTCTTTAGAGCCTTGGTGCAAGCCTCTTTGACTTTGTCAACTGTCCCGAAATGATGTCCTTTCATGGTGTCACCGTCATTGCCAAATTCTATGTGCAAGGGCTTAACAGACTCAAACAAACGCATCCGGACCAACATTGCGGACAATTGGAAACTTCACCATGACAATGCACCGGCCCACACCGCTTCTTCATGACCTGCTTCCAGGCTGATTCAAAGATGCCAACGGTTCCCCAGATGCCCTAAAGTCCTAACGTGACTCCCCAACTTCTTCTTGTTCCCACGCTTGAAAACTCCCATGAAAGAACATTCCGGGACAGTTGAGGAAGTCAAAGAGGCTTTGCACCAAGGCCCTAAAGCACATTGCGTAAAAGGCCTACCGTGATGCCTTTGATGCCTGGAAATCTTGCTGGAAGCAATGTATCAACACAGGAGGAGCCTAATGTATTGTAGCGATCGGATCAATAAATATCTTCTAATTGACTCCCTGACATTACTTTTCGGACAAACCCTGTAGGTCACACAACTGATTTTAATTAATTTCTCCATGAGAATCATACTTCTTTAAATCAGAATTTCTAAAAAAAAATGTTCACAACTGTAGGCTTCTCAAAAATTGTACTCTCTCTATTTGAGTATACAAAGCAGTGGAGATTCCTCACAGAAACTTGTGGTATGTTTTCCTTGTATTGTTATTCACAGCTGCTTTTGACACACCTTCTATATATCTTATCTCATAATGACCAAAGTGCAAGTTCTTATATTTCATGATTTTTTGTCAATACTTTATACTTTACAAATTGAAGGTCATTATTTTATATTAGTTTGCTGTAGAGGATGATCCATTAAAGAAAATTTATTAAATTCCTTTACAATGAACTGCTACAAACAAGAATAATAAGAGAAAAATGTTTGAGAAGTAAAGTCATTAAGAAAACTAAATTTATTTTGTGTATTCTTTCAACTTTCTAATTTTAAAATCTTTTCTTTTGTATAAAAAATTTACTTATGTTATAGAACAAATTACGTGCAGTCTTCCTCAATCTTAAACATAATATTAAAACAAAAATGTAAGATTGGTGTAATTTAGTAAATAATGTATAATTACTTGCAGTAGTGAAATTTGTTCAAGTGATATATTTAATTAAAACTTTAATCGCACTGACCAGCTCCAATTTTACTAGATGTAATGGATAACTATAATTACTCTGATGACTTAGTACTTAATATAACCATTTCCATATTTCTCTCTTTTTAATTTGTGCAGAAATATGTATAGCATTGAAGGTGAACTGCCTTTTTAGTCATAAAATGTTATATACATTGGTAAAACAATTTAATATTAGTTTTAGTTACTTAAATTGACTTTAAAATTAAACAACAATGGACTCTTAAGATCAACATTGAACATTGGTTAATAAAAATTGACTTCAATACAAAAATAGAACTTCCCCTACCTCTGGTACTGGCATCTGTGGGTCTGATAACGTAACAGTATCAAGTATGATAGATATATTTTGTGATTTATGATTTTAATTGAAGTGCAGGTACTGGATCTAATGCAGATATATTCCAAGTGTGCCCCGATGCTGGAAATGTGGATTATGTTACAAAGGAATTTAATTGGTATAAAGGTTCTTCTTCGTACTATAGGCATGACTAAAAGACAGAACAGCAACAATTCAAGTTGTCCCATATTTTGTCACACTTTAGCACCGGCACTGAAGCAAATTTCACTGCTTTAAAAAGGCGCACCCTCACTATGTACAGTGTCATCTTCTAGTTTGCATCCTTGATTTTGGATTACTAATTATATAATGCAATAATTCATCCTGTTTCTTCAGTGAATGATTCTGTTATCCAGTAATCCTACACATACTTCTGAAGAACATCATTTTTGTGTGTGCAGGATATAAAGGAAGATCATCACAATATTGATATTAACATTACCCTGTAATATTATAGCTACTTTATTAATTGTATTATAAATGCTCTAAAATCTTTTATTTTATTCAGAGTTGCATTAAACAAGTTTATATACAAATAATATTTCTTACTACAGTGAAATTCCAGTATAACGAAATTTAGGGAGCCTCTGAAATTAATTTGTTATAGTGAAATTTTGTTATACTGAAATTTTTACCAGTGCACAATGTTCTGGACTTTTTGTTTGATTTTCTTTGGAACATTCCCAGACACAAAAAACAATTCAAGATAGTCACTAACCACTGCACATGAACTCAAAACAGAATCTGGCATATTGCTTTGTGGTAGAAGACTATGTGCCATGTGTTGCGCAAGATACAAAATTGTTGATCTTTCACCTCATCTTCACATGGATTTCTATCACTCAAAATGTGTGCCACAATTCCATCCTCTGTGATTTCTTGTTACACTATCACATCACATCCTACATTGACGTAACCAGTAAGATTCACACTTGCTGGCCCATCTGACTTTTCACACAAACGCCATCAGTTCTCTTCTGTTTCTGTGTCATCTAGCACTTCACTTTCTGTGATGTCTTCTTCATAAACCACTCCAGCTTTTCTAAAGCAGTTAGCGATTACATATTTCTTTTTTAAGCTATTTCCATTCAGCACTGAACACAATATGCATTGATTATACAAAGTTGGCATTATGTCTCATCCCGAGTCAATATTACACAGCATATGCTGTATATAGACGAACAGGCAAAATTTTAATTTCTTATACTGGAAGTTCTAATTTGTTATAATTGTTTTAACACACACAAAATAGGGGGAAGGGAAGGGGCCAATACATAATTTTGCAATACTGAAGATTTTGTTATACTGGTATTTTACTCTATCAGATTAAATTTAGTTAAATTTTTAATTACTACCAAGCCGTAGAAGAGTCCCAATGCAAAAACATAACTCCAGCTTCCGATAAAAGAAAGTAATTTATTTAAATAGTGAGAAGTAATAAATGGCAAAAAGAAAGCAACTTCATAGGGGAAAAAAAGAAAATATTAGAGGAATGTGTTTATAAATTCTTGATAGTATAACTTTCCAAACCAGGATTGTCTCGTCTAGTAATTGGAAAAAATTTTGTTACTTTAATTCAGTCACACATTGTTTGTCTTCCTATCTTTTTAGAGCCTAGTTGACAGTGAATTAGGATTCCAAACAATAAGCTACTCTCCACCTCTTCTCCCTTCTGGAATAATCCAATAAACTTGTATTTTTTTTTTTCTATTCCAATGCATTTTCTTATAGACATCAAAATCTTAGCTTGTGGGTATCAAAAATACAGTTTTTCTACTAGTGTGACTAATAAACTCAAATTATCTATTTCTTTTTATTATCTTTGTATGAAGAAAGCGTAAGAAGATCCCACTTGATGAGGTATTTGCATGTCTTTAGCGTCTCCACTACCTTCGTTCGTGTTCGTTTCATTACTTACATGTTTTATTTTGTTTATGGGGTTCAGACGTTGCTTGTTTGAAATTGTTTGTGTTTTCATAGAAAGATATATAATTTAAAATCTAGATTTTTAATAGGTGACTGTCCTGTACTTTTCAGTGAGTGCATGCATGTGAAAGAGCAGGCATTAAATGGATGATACTTTCAAAGACGTGGTCTTCTAATATTGCAATTATATTCCTATAAATTTCCTCATTAATTGTAAGCTTATATGACAATAAACCGTCTTATCTTATCATCTCGTTTCCAAATCTATGAAATGCCAACTTCAATGCCGTGTTGGTAACATGCTTTCATTTAAGTTTGTTTAGATATTGTAGAATGCTGGATACCCCACTAATTTCAAAATATGACCTATAATGTCTGATGATAGTGACAACTGCCACTACATGATACAATATCTGCTAACATATTTTAACATAAAAAGTTCTTAATATATTCTTGAGGAGTAATTTTGACTTGAAACTTCCTAAACTAAGAATTTTCAGGGTGTTAAAGACTTAAGTAGGCAGTACTGATGTTGCTGTGTATACCACTAAGATGTCGAGGTTAATGTTAGATTGTGGAATAAACATCAGGAAATCTATTGAGAAATGTTTGCAAGTAGAATATTATTTTTATTGTCAGATAAAAAGTATTGATGTATTTATAACTGTGTAATTATTTACCCAGTTTAATCAAGTTTTGCCAATATTTTAGATTGTACAGTGGCGCCAACTTATATGGGCCTGAGGGGCTCCAGCTCACCCAATAATTTGTTGTGTATTATTATCATAATTATTTATTGCTGTTACTAAAAATTGTTTTTCGTTATTGAATTAAAGCAATAATCAGACTATTCTTGACACATGTAGTATGATCTCCTTTTGTTCCAGTTCACTCATGATTGTTCTTAAAGTCATTAAATTTTTACGTCTTACTCTGCAAATGCAGTTTCCACAGCCATCACTGGAAGATCTTTTTACACTGTGAAAAGACTTTATTATAGTGTTCAGAAAAAAAAAAAATATCATGAACTCCATGCTATGTAATGGTAGTTCCATGTAGTTTTACTATTTGGTTTTAGAAGTGACCTAAAGCTCAAAATAAAATTTAAAAAAGTTTTTGAGCCCACCGAATATTTTTTTAAATGTTGATGCCACTGAGATTGTATATTGTTTATATTTTAGTTTTGTATTATTGTGCCAGTATAATGACAAGAAATAGCATGAAGCAACTGACTGAAAAGTACAAATCACAACACTCGCTTGAAGCTAAGAGCTTCTTCTGTATCAAAAGAGGACTGAAATTGTCATCTTTTCATGATCTGCCCTTTCTCTTGCACACTGAAAAGTAATTGTTTTTGTGTTAATTTGGAATTGTGTAATGTTCCACATCTGTTAGCATCTGTTCTTATGTCAGGTGATGCAGGTGTTCAAAATGTCAAAAACCTCATTATAGTTGTTACTCAATTTCATATTGTTGGAAAATGTCTTATTGGGTGGTGCGTGTATGAAATATAATTTACAACAGAACACTTCAGCTGTTAGCTTCAGAAAACAAAATGATGAAAGGTGATTTTAAATGCTTCCTTCTTCACATTCATTCTTCTTTAAGGAATATTTTGCTAGATGTAAAAATATATTAATTATTTCTGAAGAAGTTAAGTATTGATGTTACACATAAGCTAAGTAGCTATGAAAAAAAATGTAGCTCGTGAAACTAAAGGCATATTGGGCAGTTATTTACTGGAAATTTTAAAAAAGTGAGTCTATGTTAATTGATTAAGGGGACATTCACTCTAAAAAAAGACACACTCTAGAATTTTGAGTTCTAGAAAATGGATTCAAGGAAATGGTTGGCAACCTTCCAAAAGTATTTTAGCTCTTACGTTTTAAGGAAGATCTGTAAAGGAGTGTGACACTAAAAATAGCCATCTTCTGTCATCAGTAACTGTTGCTCTTAAGTAGCCATCATTTAAGTAGAAAAGATCACACAATTTCAAATTTATAAAGTTTTTTAGAAATTAGTAATTAGTTTTATCATGGAAGTTTTAGCTTCTAAAATGCATCTAGCAAAATATATTTTATATTCTTTATTAAAGACTACTCCAACACACCACGATTACTAACAATTACTCTCATGGTTGGCCTATTTCTCTCTTTTCATGTGTCTCGTTGGTAGATGTTAAACATTTCCATTTGTGTTCTGCGTTGTTTGTGCCCTCTTCTGGCTTACAGTTTGCATTGTGAAGACATGCTAATCATGCGATAAAATGTGCTGAATTCTCGTTTGCTTTTATCAGGCATTTATCAGGATAATGTACAGAGAGATGTCTATGTAGCCTCAAATCAATGTAATGACTTGTTGGCATCAGTGGAATTTCTGTGTGAGATCCAGGTTTCAGAATTAAAATACAAAACAGAATTTAATGTGCATGGGTCCCTCTGTCAGTGTTTTCCATATGGAAGCAGTCAAACTAATGCTTCACGGATTCTTGCTTTTCTTATATAGGTGGATATTCATAAGAAATGTTGATTAACTGAATATTAGATTTGAAAGGAATCACACATTTTAAATCTGCTTGCAATTAAACTATAATTTTAAATAAATTTTTATTCAAGATGGATAAACCATCAAATTATTTTGTGAGGAGGAAACAAAGTAATCTTATTGCAGGAAGATCAGTACAGCATTGTACAAGTGTATTTGTTGTAAAATATTTCACCAAGTTGTAACAATGAAATAATATTCTGATTTTTAATTAATTGGTATGCAAAAAATTACAAAAATTAAAGAATAAGAAAAATTTACTTTCATATTGGACCGGAACATAATTTTTAGTGACATAATATCCAATTCGAACATTCAAAGAGGTATCATCTTCGTATAAATTATTTTCATAGATATTCTGGATTGCCACTTCCAGAAAGCATATTTAATCGTATCTTTATGTGCAGTACTTCTTAATACATTTTTCATTTGGAAGTAAGGTTACAAAATGAGGACATCATTCATTTAACTGAAAATTAATGCTAATATACTTGTAATCGAATTACTTGATATATGATACAGTAGCCTACTAAAATTTATTGTAATTGACACGTTCACTATATTTTGTTTGAAATCCTTCCCTGAAACCGAAATGCTGGACTAGAAGAGTAAATATTGTTAAACTGTTCTAAGATGAATGATCACTATAGCGTCAGTAAAGAGTTGCCTACAATTTCATGGCAAGTGTACTGTTACCTGTGAGCAATTTAAGTTGACAAAATTTTTCAAAATTTGTAACATCAAAACAGAATCACAGGCTTTTATGCCTGGACATGTTCTTACAGTACAAAATCATGAATTATCCATGAAATCCGTGATATATGGAAACCTTATTCAATAATAACCATCATTTTCAGAGACGCGTTGTGTCTTACATCCACAATGCACTCACAGATAATTTTAAAGGGGGAAAATACATTTCTTGTAACCATAGGATCTCAGAGACACCCATTTCCAGCAAAACCTCAATTTTAAATTTTTGGCTCAATAAAGTTACTATATACTGCTACCAATTCAGATAAATAAAAATAAAAGGTATTTACTTTTTTTGTAACGAGGTACTCCAGAGTGTACTTCTGTGTTCTCTTTCAAGTCTTCAGCGGTCATTCTTCTCCAAGACAATATTGGTTGTTCCGTCACTAACAATTTGAGGTTATGTCATGCATATATTTAATTTGAAGGTTTGCACCCCTGGTTTTTAATGGCGCAATCCAAATTAAATGTTACAAATCCCTTCAAGGTTTAAAAGGAAAAATCAATAAATTAATTTAGACACTATTTATTAATTTCCTTGGCTTATAGCCTGTTTAAGTAAATAAATTAAGTGGAGGGAAAGGAAATAGACATTAAATCCATGTCTGGGATATTAATACAAGTAAGAATCAGCTTGAAAAATTTTATGTCATAACCGGGATTTGAACACGGATCTTCAGCTTAACGCGCTGATGCTCTACCATTGAGCTACCATGACAACATGCCAGTACAACATCAAATTCCTCAACTGATTCAGAATACAAGGCAGACCACGGGAGGTTTCTCCGTTGAGAACACACATCCAATGGTGTCCTACATTTGTAGGTACTTTGAAGCCAAGTTATTATTTGGATGTGTGTTCTCAACGGAGAAACCTCCCGTGGTCTGCCTTGTATTCTGAATCAGTTGAGGAATTTGATGTTGTACTGGCATGTTGTCATGGTAGCTCAATGGTAGAGCATCAGCGCGTTAAGCTGAAGATCCGTGTTCAAATCCCGGTTATGACATAAAATTTTTCAAGCTGATTCTTACTTGTATTAATATCCCAGACATGGATTTAATGTCTATTTCCTTTCCCTCCAAATAAATTGTTGAAGTCTACTTTTTACTTGACGTTTTAAGTGTTGTTGGTGAAAATAAATCAAGTATGGTACTGAAAAGTGTGGTTCCTGTTTATTTTGAAGGAATTTCAGCACATGTTCATTGTATTTTTCAGCGTAATCAGTCTCAGACATCTGTGGCATGCTTGTTGACCCCTGTATTTGTGACCTCTGTCACATCAAGTTAATGTACATAACATTACGCAGGGAGGAATTTTCGTAAAGAAAACGACTAATGATGTTACCAGCACGATTCTGTTGTTTTTTCCTTTTGCACAGATGTCGAGTTGGTGTGAAGAAACACCCTTTCTTTTTCTTCTCTTTCTGCATGCCCAGTTTTGCATGATCAGGATTATTTCTTATTGATGTCATGATTTGAAACCAGCTGGCTCAGTATTGCCTGTTATATAATTTTTTTGCATTAGAATGCCTTAGTCAATTCCAGATTAATTAATATCTGTTACAGTTTTTACAATATTAATAATTATGTATCCCATCCATTCTTAAGACATTTTACTAAGTAGTTGTTATAATTTGATTAAATTAATCGGGAAAACATTGTGAAGTGTATATTATATATAATCAATAAGAATATTCTTCTTCACACATATTTTGTAAGTCAAAACTTACCAAAAGGACGATCGTTTCGGTGAGTAACTTCTCACTATCATCAGCTGTTCTCAACTGAGAAATCACTCACCGAAACGATCGTCCTTTTGGTAAGTTTTTACTTACAAAATATGTGTGAAGAAGAATATTCTTAGTTGTTATAATGTTTACCCTATTAGTTATTTTATGTAACTTTTATTACCTAAAAATTTGTCATATATTTTACTTAATTTTTTGCTGTCAAGACACTTGGTCCATGGTGTGCAGAAGCCAAGGAGTTAAAGTCAGAGATAGGTAGAAGACTTTCTGTTGCAACAGGGGACTCTAGGGCTGGCAAATATTTGAGACAACATATCAGCATTGCCATAGAAAGGTGGAATGCCAGTAGTATCATGGAACTTTTCCTTCATCTTCAGCCCTTGATGAAATAAATGCATTTCCTTTAGTTATTATTACTGTATCATAATTCATTGTACCTAGGTATATACAAGGTATTCTTTATATTAACAGATACTTAAAATGTGTCAAATATGCCACCAAAAATGTAACAAAACAATGAGTTAATTAAACCCTCCATTTACTTTTACTTAATTTGTGTAATGGTCCCAAGTTCAATCATGGTTGGAATCTGATTTTAAGATGTTAGAAAATGTCTGAAACCTTGTAGAAGGTAATGAAACCTGTTGTTGTATATTTCTCAAGGTGGCAAAACATGCCGCATATGTGCTAGAAGCACAGGGAATATTACAAATTGAGATCACTAAGATCACTGAACTTTTCAGTTTGCTTGATGTTTTTAAGGGACAATGCGGGTGTGTGCACCATTCTCAATAATAATATTACTGTGGTAAAATTCTCATTCCATCCCGTTCTCTAAGGGAATTGTTTAGGGTATAGTTTGAAAAAAAATGGCTGTGTTTAGAAATTTTCTTAACAGAATAAAAGAAATCATGTGCCTAGAGCATTATAATAGAGACCAATGTCCGTTTGGTGTTATTCTGAAAAGAGGGATCTTTTTGGGGTGTATGGAGATAGAAAATCTAAGGAAATGAGTGGTAAATAAATGAAATTAAATTAAGTGAATCATGATGACATTTCACTTGTGAACAATTTTAACAACAGAGTATGATTGTATGCAGTAGGACACTAACATGGTGAATTGTGATATTTTTATTGTCCCTTCCATAACATCAGGAAATCAATTTATGAAGTGTAAAGCTGAGTCTCCATTGATATACATTTAGCACCAACATGTTGCAGTTAGCATATGTTAAATGTATATCATTAACTTGTTGACGTATACAAGTCAAGTGGTTTGCCAATTAACAACTGTCTCCACTACAGTGTTATAGGTTAACATGTGTTGGCGCGGACATTCAAAAAGAAAACGCCTCTGAACAGGGCAGCCAACATTACAAAATGAGAGTAATTTTATATACTCGTTATTATCTTCTTGTTAACTGTCTATGACTTTCTTAAATAGGCCTACTAATTTTGTATAGATGTCTTGATCTTTTCAAAATAATTATCACATTTTTCAACAATGGAGTATGCCATAAAAAATAATTTTAAAAGTAGATGCAATACTATTGAGAACACTGATATACCAAATACTCACATGATACAAAATGGATGTCAGCAATATTGAGGAGGCTGTCAACTGCTTTTTGTGTACATGGGAATTCCCGAACCAAAGCCGATTAAGCTGGCGATCGTTTTTTGTTTCCCCAAAAATTCCCGAAACAAAGCCGATATCGACCAACTAGTCAATTGACTTGACATGCTGTCCATTTTTTCCGGAAAACAAATTAACATCTGAAAATGCATGTCAAGTCAATTGGAACGCGAAATTGCAATATACATGTAATATCAACTTGTTAATATTGACATGTTGGTGTTAAATGTATATCATTGGAGACACAGTTAACTGAATTTTCAACCACAATAAACTAACTTACTTTCTGCATAATATTCTGTATATCTTTATATAAGTCAAAGCTCTCAACAATCAGATGTTTTCTGTTTTAACCTTTGCTATCCTATGAATTCTCTGAGTTAACCCAGGAAAAGCGGGCAGTCAGATAAATGCCTTGATGTGCCACTAGCTCATTTTGACTATGGTAATTGTTTGACCATGTTCCCAAAACCCTCGGTTATTAGGCGTTTTGAACAAGAATGGTGCACATGGGCATATGGACTTACAATGCTCAGTTAACTCAGTGCCTCAAAAAATATCATCAAATTCTTTACTTACTTTACAAATCTACTAAAACTTCTGGTTTTATCAGTAATTGGACTGCCTGCATGGTCTAGTGTCTAGCTTGACTGACTATGGATCCACAGGTGGGAATATCTAGCTGTATTCAACATCACAAAGACAACTGAGGAGCTATTGATAAAGTAAAGTGACTCTGGTAAATTAAAAGAAAGAAAAAAAAACAATAACAGCTGTGTAGTTCAAACAATCCTGCCATCTGCAGATGAAGTTGTAAGATAAGGGTAGATGATGCAGCAATTGTATGGTAGGCCCTGTCCCTTTATAGGATGTAGTGCCATAGAGTAATTGTGTGGCAGTAACTTGATCAGTTTCTAAACATAGAATTTTTATGGGCTCTCTTAAGTGCAGCAATATGTTTTTTTTAACTCTTGCTCGCTTGTGTAAATTAACAAATAGACAAAATATTTCCTGTGTGCAAAGATTTCTTCTTATGTCAGTAGTTGAATTCTAATCAGATATTGCAGTCCGTCGCCGTGGGTGAGTCGGTAGCTCGCCTGCCTTCCACTCCGGCGGCCCGGGTTCGATTCCCGGCCGGGTCGGGGATTTTTCAGTAGTGAAAAATCCCTTTCCCGGGTTCAGGACTGGGTGTTTGTCAGTAGGTTAAGTCTTAGGTTAAGATAATGCACATTGTGCGCGATTCCTTACTTAATCAGATATTGCACAGACAACTAAAAAATGCATTCCTAGAGCTCCTATAGTTCATTCTCTCTCCATGGCCATTGGTGACCATTTCATATTCCTTTACTCTTTGGTGGATGAAACTTAACCTATATATATGGATTTATGGTCATTAAACAGAAAGATGGCAAAATGTAAGAACAGGTCACCACTTAAGCTCCGCCCACCCCAGCCGAGCATTCCTGTAGCATTGGCTCACTTCCCTGGTCCCCTAGCCACCAGCCCACGAGCAAGACTCTCGTAACAGAGCATATGCAGCACTAATTATTTAAATATGAGGCATCCCCAGTACGAAAATAACCCTTTTACCAAACATATGAACTAATTGCTACTGTATGAAAATAACCCTTGCACCAATTACTACAATATGAGGCATCCCTTGAACCAAAACAGCTATTTTCAGAACCAACATAATATTTCACAATTATAAAAAACGATCCTTGTACCAAAACTGCTATTTCTCATATATTAAAACTCTCTAAACTTAAATAGATGAATTCTCACTTTACACTGCAACGATCACTCGATGGCATAGTGGTTAGGACAACTGGCCATGATGCCATGTTCAAATCCCGTCAGGTGCAAAAATGTATAGGATAGAAATGGGTCCCAAATAGGTAGGTAGGGTAAAGGAAAGAAGGGAGGTAATAGGAGAAAGAGCAAGAGGAGAGGAGAAAGGGAAAAAATTATATTTTTCATCATTTTCAACGCTGCTAGTAGTTCCCATCATTGCAACCTAGATGTCTTTCATTGTTTAACAGTGAGTTGGGTGAGTGGAGCTTAAGTGGCGACCTGTTCTTCCGTTTTCTCAGAAAAACATCTGGGAAATTTATTTTCATTTCTTAAAGATTCCACAGTGAGTTACCATTGAATGCATATAACAATTCAGAAATCAGCATTAGAATATCAAAATGACCTAATCTTTATGATAATAACATAAACATCCTGATGAAAATAATGGAATTATTGAGAAATCCTTACATGTATTTTTCTAAAATATCTAACATTTTCTAGGACCTGTATGATACTTTATAACAATACTACTATCACATGTAATACGGTACTGCTATAAATTTTCCATTGAGAAACATGTTAATATTCCATTCAGTAATTTGTAACATAATGTTTTGCCAAGGGACAATGCAATTTAGCACTGTAAAACATCTCAATTTATAAAGAACAGCTGTCTTCTTGTAATCAAGACTAATTGTAATAGAGAGCAATGTCCTTGGCTTTTGTCCGTTTAGCAAAGCACTGCGCAATACTAGACACCACACGGTAAGATTCACTACTGCCATTTCCCTCCGAAGTAATGACTCCAATGTCTATAAAGAGGTTCACTGTCTTGCCACTAATGGAAGCTGCAGGAGAATTGGCATTATTGCCTTGAAACCATGTAGTAGTAGTAAAGGATACATCTTCGATCCTACTGCAAGATTTGAGACACATATTGACCAATCTCAAGAGAGAAACAGGCAATATATGAACCCACAGTGCCCTTGTATAAAGAAAAGTATAATGTAGGAGATATTGAAGTCCGAGGCACTACCCCTAAGAAGTGTGTCACTCTCCTTCAAGATCTAAGAGTCAAAAATCCATGTTTCAAGAAATTGTCTTACAAGCTTTAAAAGTTTTCTATAAGAATACTTATTTACCATCTGTATTCAAAACTATAGAAGTCTGGCGAGACTTGTAATTTTGCCTTTGGACCACGGCCCACAGCCCGGAAGATGCTTCAACTCCTTTATAGAATTATTCTTCTTCAGTGATCAGCACCATCATACTTTATGCTCTGCTAATATTGTAAGCTAGTATTCTTCGTCAAATTGGCAGCCTCTGGATGTAGAAGAAGATTGTTAAAATAAGTAGTACTTCCAAATATTAAATGAATTCTCAGGCATGGGGATAAAGTTCTGTGCATATAGGAAGATTGTTGAAATAAAATGATTTATTGAAAAATTCAAGGTAAGGTAGAACTTCCAAATATTAAATGAATTCTCAGGCATGGTGATAAAGTTCTGTGCATATAGGAAGATTGTTGAAATAAAATGATTTATTGAAATATTCAAGGTAAGGTAGAACTTCCAAATATTAAATGAATTCTCAGGCATGGTGATAAATTTCTATGCATATAGGAAGATTGTTGAAATAAAATGATTTATTTAAATATTCAAGGTAAAGTAGTACTTCCAAATGTTAAATGAATTCTCAGGCATGGTGATAAAGTTCTGTGCATGTGAGTCGGCTGGTTTCTATTTTTTGCATATTTCCGGTTTCTTTGGTAGGGTCGGTTCTGCATGATACATATGTGGGGAGATGTAGGGCTACGTATTCAGCTTTTTCATTCTCTGCCTGAAGCTTCAGACTTTTAAAAAATGTTGAGGGCAGGCTTTAGATTTTAATGATTCTCTTCCAGTCTTGCTCATAGTTCGGACGAGGGTTGTGCTTGGAGCTGGCGCTAAGAGCTTTTCAGCTATTGAGGAACAGGTTGGCAGAGTCACGGGGTACTTAATATTGAAATAATAATGCATATGGTACATGAAAGAAAATAAAAATCCTGTCCTGGTGCACTGCCTAAGGATTTTTAAATATATCTCCAGATAGATCCAGTCACTTAGTTACTTAGATATGTTTTGCAGCTGTGTTTTATCAGTTTCTTACAAAAAAATATTTTAATGGGCTCTGTTTTTGTAAGATAAAACTCAGAGTCTCCTGTAGGAATCAAGTTTATGATGCAGTTCGTTATACTATGTTATAATATAATTCTACAAAATTTCACCATAAATGAAACAAATTTTAAATGTAACTAAACTAACGTCATTAGATAGTATAGGTCTACACATGTAAATAAATCTAACCTAACATATAAAAGTAATTAAATGATAAACACGGGAAGTGACATAAACAGTGAAACTATTGAATCTTTAGAGCTGTTGGTGAACTTATAACACTTTAAGCTCCACTTACATCACATTTTTTCATGGACTAGTTTCGGGGAAACACCTCATCCCCATCATCCATGAAAAAATGTGATGTAAGGGGAGCTTAAAATGTTTATAAATTGACCATCAGCTCTAAATATATCCCAAGTGTTCCTCCAGAGCAGTTTTAGTCCAGTTACTACCTACAACATGGCATAATTCAAGTAAATTCATTTTATTACAACGGAAATGTCTAAATTTTTTCAAAAGCTATATTTAAATTTCATATGCAGATTCAGCCTGTAGGACTAGTCTTAATTAATTTGGAACTGCAACTAATTCAGATGTAACATTCTTAATGTTTCAAAAGCTGTTTATTAAATAGAGCCATAAAAAGATACAGTACTACTACTATACTGTTTTCAGATCCTTTAGACATTGCCTGTAACTATCTGTATTTTTTCCTGATGATTTGTGCTCACATTTTACACCAAGAATGTCCCCTGACAAAAATGGAAAGAACAAGCTGCAGGTTTACTTGACATATGAGGGCTGAATGAAAAGTAATGCCTCCACCTTCATAACTTGTGTTCCGATGGGAGTATTTTAATAAATCAAACACAGAAATAATCCTTAGAATGTGCCCTTTAATTACCAATATTCACTTTTCCACATAATCACCAGAGAATTGGATACACTTCTGCCAACGATGAACATGTTTTTTGAAGCCGTCGTGGAAGAAGTCGACACTCTGTTTCCGCAACCAGCCTCTCACAGTTCTCTCAACTTCTTTATCAGATGCATAGTGAAGTCCTTGCAAATCTTCTTTCATTATCGGAAACAGATGAAATTCAGACATCACTAAACCTGGACTTTATGGAGGATGCCGTATGGTGGTGAGCTTCAGTCTCCGAAGTTCTGCTGTGGTATGGAGACTGAAGCTCACTACCTTACAGCATCCTCCATACAGTCCAAATTTAGCGCCATCTGACTTTCATCTGTTTTTTATAATGAAATAAGATCTGCGGGGACTTCACTATGCAGCTGATGACGTTGAGAACTATGCACCTGATGAAGTTGAGAGAACTGTGAGAGGCTGGTAGCAGAAACAGAGTGTCGACTTCTTCTGTGACGGCTCCGAAAAACATGTTCACCATTGGAAGAAGTATATCCAATTGTCTGGTGTTTATGTGGAAAAGTGAATATTTTTAATTAAAGGGCACATTCTAAAGATTATTTCTGTGTTTGATTTATTAAAATACTCCCATCGAAACCCTAGTTATGAAGGTGGAGGCATTACTTTCATTCAGCCCTCGTAGTATCAAGCATTCGTGATAGCATATGCCAGATTTGTTTTATAACTGTACTTCTATTTTTTTCCTTTTATAAATCGGATTCCATTGCCAGTTATTCTAAATTAATTAGATCTGAAGTCAAAGCTATTTGAAAGTTCTGGTTTTTTATCTACATATATTTAAACAAAAATTAATTAAATCTTTAAGATATAAAAATAAATAATTAACTGATTAATCTGACAAGAAATATCTTGCAAATATTTATGTGTATGCTTATCTTGACTTGGATGTTAATATTTTTTGGCAGTTCTGCATACGAACAGGAGTTTGCCGTTTTATTCTCAAGGTTGGTCTGTCAGAGTAGTACCGGTAGTGGAGAAATGCATTTGCTGCGCAGAAACATATGTTACCATGTACCATATGCTACTCTTCACAGGGGAGTCCCAGGTTAACACTCTTCAAATCTCTTAAATGACAGAGCAAAGCATTTGTATCTACCACTAATTGTACTATAAGATCTGTTTGCAACTCAAAAATAATCAATTTAAAGAGATGCAAAAAACTATAAAAGTAATTTATGAATTTTTGTAATTTAAAAGAAAATTTCCTAATGATTAGGTAAACTTTTTAGGAATTGTTTGTTTTCTGTTCATAGTTCATACAATCTGATGTTATTACAATGTGTTATGATCTGAGAGGAAACAGAGTACGGTATAATATGAAGGGTAAGCCCACAAATAGAACAAGATTTCAAATCCCTTTTTAATGATACTTGAGGGGGTTGATTTTGTTTCCCTTGAATGGGAGTTTTCTTAGAAGGGGGTTTACCTCAAATTAATTTTAAAAAATTGCACTGGATTATCGAAATGCATTTGTAATTTACACACATTTTGTATCAATGAGACAATTCTACGAGTATGATTGAATACACAAAGGGTAATGAAACAACTGAAAAAATTAAAGAAATCATAAGAAAAAGTTAAGTTAATCAAGATTGCTGATTATGTTATCACAACATGAGTCTGTGCCACCAAGCAAGATGGACAAGATGGTAACATCTTGGACTCGCATTCGGGAAGTCCCAGGTTAAAATCCTGTGACCAGCCAATTTGACATGGGTTTTTTCAAGATTTCCCCAGTCATAAGGGCAAATGCTGAATTGGATATGTAATCATTCTCACCATTTCATCTTGCATCATATCCATTTAAATTAATATCAGTTGAAATTTACTCCATAAAAAAATACACCAATAATAGAAACAATTGACAATCAATAGTTCCATGGCCTGCCCTACTGTATAGACACACATCCCCAACTCCTGATATGGCCTCACAGCTAAAAGACAGCTGAGTCTATGCCAAATTTGATAAATTTGTATTTATTCTAGATATCAGTAATGAACACATAAATTCTCCTTTGAAGTTCTTGAGATCAGCAGACACATACGAGAAGTTACTTTTTGTAGTAGATTTGTTTCACCACTTTAATAACTCACTATTATGGGATAATATTTGTAAATTCTCAAAATATTTAATCCTTAAAAACATGATTTTCTTTGAAGTAGGGTTCCTTAAAACCATAAATAAATATTTCATTTTTACAGTGATCATGCAAGGACTTCAAATTTTATTCCTTAAAAGTAGGAACGCTAAAACGAGTTTTACTGTATATAAAACTTTAAAAAGTTACTACTGTGTAATACAGACCAGTGAACAGAGAAATAATATTCGTAATGTTCACATCTTCGTCTCCCTCTCCATCATCAGAATCTTCATGACACTTGACTGCATTCACTATTCACTACATCTTCATGTGATGGGTGCTCTGCAACAATAACTTTGAAATCCACCACCAGGAATGCCTCATGGTTCGTTTCCTGGAAGTGAAGTGCTCCTGGAAGGTAGACCACACTTCGGGCTCCTGTAGCTCTTTTGTGTTTCCATTACAACTATTACACTGGTTAACACAAAGCTACTACTGAATCTTCAAGGTTTTTCTTTCTTTCACCCTAGCATTTTTAGACAATGAAACACCCCCATCTGAAACCGTATCTGTGGGGAGAGTGTTATTGACGGAAAGTAAAAATTGCCACGGTCAGTCCACCAATTTTCTGGTTTTCCATTCATTGATACCCTCACTTAGTACCTGACCAGCAAACAACATTCTTACTGCAGGGTTTGGTTGTAAAAGTTACAAGTTCTAGGAAGTTTGCTCTAGACTTTGCACTGTATTCGTTATCTTGCTTTTCTGATATTATTTTGCCCTTTTCGAGTTATAGAATTCTTTTAAGTGTTAAATATATAGTTTAAGCTTCAAGATATCGAAAAAATTCGAGTTGTAGAAATTCATCTTAAAGAGACCAATACACAGGGTAATTATGGAAATTTAATTCGGGAAATATAAATTACTTCAAAAAATCTAAAATTTCAGTAATAGAGGTTCGACTTATCAAGGCTCGACTGTATCTCATTACAACAGCTGAAAATAAAACTGACAGATTTGTGTAGATTGAACTTCTGAATTATATAAAAATATGATAGCTATGTGTCTTATACTAAATTTGTCAGGACAACAGGACAAAACTTCAAAAAAGGAAAATTCCATTAAAATACTGAAATATTTTATCAATTTGTGTAATGTGAAAGAAAATGGAAGACACTTGGCCCCGGGCACAAAAACAGCCAATCAAGGCAGGAAGGGAAAGAAAAACTTTTCTGTGTGGAAACAATCAAGATTCCATGATGAAGGCATTTCTCAGTACCAGGAACATTGTTAAACTTGAATTAAAAGAACCAAATGAGGTGTGAAAAACAATATTAATGTTGTATATCAATGCTTATACAATGTTCTTTTATAGAATATTACTTTCATTTTGCTTTTAGTTACCCTCAAAGGCAGAAAAATAAAATAATAAATATTAGTAACTAATAGCACAATGTTGTTCTGTATCACATTTATCTACGTTTTGTAAACATGTCATATTCCACCCTTTAATTTATTTTTGTCCTTTTTGGAAAATTAAGTGAATGTAACTTACAATATAGCCCATGGTTCAACCCTCATCCTTTCCCTCCTCTTCTTCCTCATTCCTGTCATTATCACCATAAAAAATCATCAATACCGAGTGAGGTGGCCAAGATGGTAATGTCTTGGACTCGCATTCGGGAGGACCCAGATTCAAACCCCGTGGCTGGCCAATTTGACATGGGTTTTTTCATGATTTCCCCAATCGTAAAGGCAAATGCCTTGGAATTGGATATTTACATACCGTGAATCATCCTCACCATTTCATCCTGTATCATATCCATTTAAATTAATATCAGTTGAAAATTACTCCATTAAAATTCACCAACAATAGAAACAATTGACAAGCAATAGTTCCATGGCCTACCCTACCGTATAGACACAGACCCGAACTTCTGATAAATCCTCGAAGCTAAAAGGAGTATAAACACAGCTGAAATAAAATAAAATAAATAGAATAAAAAATAATCAATGTTATTGTTCATTTTGTTTGTAATAACCATTATTAATAAAGTTTGATATAATGAAACTTGATATCATAATTAAAGTTCACATGAAAAGTCAGTTATCTCAGTCAGTCCTGAAAATATACAAATTGCTATCAGATGATACAGATTCACGTTAAGGCATCTCTTAGCTTGTAAACAGATCACATTGTACATTTTTTAAAGGTAGATCAAATGAAAAGTTCCCATACCTATATCATACTCTATTCCCAAACCCCTTATCTACAGAAAGGATCCTTAAATTGTACTGGTAAAGCATTACAGCATCTCAGTAACCAGTACATATCAAAGAAGAGTGTTAAAGGAGCACATAAGCACGTTCTAGAACAGTAGACCCTAATTAGCAGCATAAACACAGACAAACGCTGAACTTTCCATGTTGAATTGGGACTCCCTGCATGTACATTTGATTAGCTTTTCAAATAATATTATTACAAAATTTACATTCCTTTAATATTTATAATTCATACAAATCACAAAATTGCATTTTGTAGACACACGTTTAAACATAGATGGCATGAGTTCTATTGGTTCAATAATTTTTTATAAAACTTATTATAGAAACTAGTTCTACTATGTCAGATTAGATTATCGTAATTATCCAAATTCATTATGTTGGTAGGTAGGCCTACCGTTAATTATGATTTCACTAAGAAGGTAGTTAAGCTTGTTGGTCATGCACTTTAAATATTTAAATACAGAAACTATACACACATTAAAATTGAACTTATGCAGTTTAGAACTGAAAACCCAGAGCGATATAAATATGTATATTTGTTACCATATTTATAATATTCACTATTTCATTGCATAAATAAACACTAAATAAATTGTAGTTTTTTCCCACACTAAATTAATCATCAGGACCTGTTTTCAACAATATATCATTTCTAAGCTTAAATTTCAATTAATAGATTTCTTTCCTATCTTGTGTGCCTAACAGATATTTACACAATAATCTTTAGAGGATTTTCTTTTGTGGACAAAATATCAATATGATTAGTATTAGTATTGGTATTAGCCCGTAACATCCCTATCGGGCAAGGGCCTCTTTCTATGAAAGGTAGAATGATAGGGATATAATATTTTTAAGTTAACATGATAGGCGGATGGTCTTTAACTTTCCACTGTCGAAAATGTATTTTTTTTTTATAAAAAAGATTGGTATTTATTACCTTTTGTTAAAAAATCCAGTGGATCACGGATGCACAGAGCTTGCTTGCTACGTTTCAACCTGTACCTCCAGGTCTAAGGACTATGTGGTACAATCTACTTACGAAATTCCCCAGGAATGGATAAATAAACACCATAGAAACACTACATTTCTGTTTAACACAAGTAACCAACCTGGTCAACATGACGATATGGAGTTAGTTACACCCACTCTCGAAACGCAGCCGAGACATCTACCGGCAGATGAACCCATATATACAGCTCAGCGCCCTGATGTTATCCAGTATTCGCCTGAAGAAGACCTGGAGGTACAGGTTGAAACGTAGCAAGCAAGCTCTGTGCATCCGTGATCCACTGGATTTTTTAACAAAAGGTAATAAATACCAATCTTTTTTAAAAAAAATATTTTTAAATTTGAAAACATGTTATTAGCACTTAAAATAAGCATTTAAAGGGACTGCACAGTAGAATTTTGGCCTTGTAATGGAAAGTTTTAAATTCAGTAAATAAAGCTTTTCGATAGAAATGTAGTATTGTGCAAAAGATATCTGCACTTCCTACAGTCAGTAACATGAAAATTCACTTTAAACAAAACAAAACATTATTATTTTTAAAAACTTAAACCAAAAACCTTTAAACCTAAAATACCTAAGTTTTCCTAAACAATAAAGGAAAACTGAATGAATTAAAAGAAAAGAGGAAATTAATACTTAGTTCTCACATTTGCACTGAGCTAGAACACAGAAATTCTGTGGTGTTTTCAATCCTGTTCTTTTCTATTCATGAAAATCTAATTATCAAAACTAGATTACAAATTAAACAAACTGATTGTTTGAAATACAGGGTGTAATCTGATCCCCAGCACTAGCACAAACATTGTGTTCGGAGATGAGATGAGAGATTGGTTTTCAAAAGGCATGACCCTTCACAGCAGCAGTTGTCACTTCTGCTCTGTGTTGCGATCTGTGTGCCTCTTGCAAGCCTGTTTCTCAGATGGAGTATTGTTGAGTTTTGTGTTTGTGTCCTGTTCCAGCGACTGCCAGCCGTTCTGAGCAGGATAGGCATTATTATGGCAAGCCCGCTGGTAAGACAGGTAGCACATTCGATTCGTAGACGTGCCGTGCAGTGCTGCCAACCAAAACCAAAAATATTGCATTGCAAAACGCATCGCATCTTGCATGTGTTGGGGAAACCTCTCTTCTGAAACATATACAGGATGTACAGGAAGGGGTTCCTGTGCTCTGTATATGTGCATGTTGCATCATGCAGGTGCATGTCTATTTTCTTACTCTCAGGGAACTCGACTTTACGTCTCTATTGAGAGGTTGCATGCAAAGCCTTTGTACACAGTCCTCCCATTATACTCACATCATTCTCTTCTAGTACAACTTTATAACCGAAATGGTGATAGGTGATGCTGATTGGAGCGATAGATGATAATGTTCAATAAGTTCAATAAGGATGCCTATCCAGAGACAGGAAAGTAAATATGCTATAAATATGCTTTTGCTAAGAATAAAATACTAACACCTTCACTAAATTTGCTTTCTTCTTCTTTTCTTTTTCCTGGGTGGCCATCCTTATCGATCTTCTTCATTTCGATGAGGTTCAGGCGTTTCAGGTAAATGTAATCCTCTTATGCTACTAGTTTCAGCATTATTAAAATGTAGTTTTAGTAAGAAAATATATTCCTTCATTAATATGTTTAACCCAGAAGTTCTGGTCGTGATATTATTAAAATGGAATATATCTTTAATGAGTAATACTCTATTGTTAATACTTTCACCCTAGAAGTTCTGGTGATGTTGTTCTAAAGGGAAATGTAGCTTTAGTGAGAAATATCCCACAATTCATAGTTTTAACCTCAGAAGTTCTGGTTGGTGTTGATACAAAAGGGAAATAAATGTATTGTATAGAGCTGATGAGATGATCCCTGGCCTGACTGTGGAGCGTTATCTTGAGCAAGGAAGGACAATCGCGGAAGTTATTGCTACTCTCTTATGCTAGAGAATTTCGGAACTAATGTCTTCACGTCATAGAGTAGCAATAACTTCTGCGATTGTCCTTCCTCGCTCAAGATAACGCTCCACAGTCAGGCCAGGGATCATCTCGTCAGTTCTATACAATAGTTTAAGTGAGAAATGTTTTACCATTAATTCTTTAACTCCAGAAGTTCTGGTGGTATTGCTAATGAAGGGAAATGTATGAATTGGGGCTCTTGAGATGTTGGTTTCTTGGGTGAGTAGGAGGAGGATTGATTCTGAGTCATCTTCTAGGAGAAGTTGACTTCATTCCCACTACTTACCAGGGATTGGAAGTCCAAGAAATCATTATCCAAGGAAAATGTAGTTTGAGTGAGAAATATTCTACCATTAATAATCTTAACCCCAGAAGTGCTGGTGGTATTGTTGTTAAATGTTTCTTTAATGAGATCATTAACACCTTAACCCCAGAAATTCTGGTATTGATACGGAAGGAAAATGTAGCTTTAGTGAGAAATATTCTATCGTTAATGCCTTTAACCTGAAAAGTTCTGGTGGTGATGGTACTAAAGGGAATTTAAGTCTGATCTTTCGACTGGAATATTACTCTGCTATAAGTGCCTAAAAAGTGGTGTGAAAAATATAGTCTAGAGAAAAGTTGTTCATCCTGGATGGTACATCAATATTCGTTGTTACTTATATTTTGAAATTCATTTAAGAATCCAGCTTTTTTGTGATACCTCTTTTTTTTTAGATTGTTGGCTATCTATTTACAAACTCAGAATGTTAACAGATTAGGCCAGTAAGATCATCATACATTACATATCATATGCGCTAATATTCTGTGAACAGTAGACCTTGCATCCCCCCCACCAAAATAAAAAAAATCCCTTTTGGTAGATCTACAAGCATACGTAAGTTTCGAAGCTCATATTTCTATACGTTCATTTTGATCACCCCTTGAAATAAGGGTAGGTATCAAAAATTGTTTTAATCATGAGTACTAGATAATATTTGTGAGGTTTACAGTAATTCTTAATGAACTTTATATTGTTCCGACTAAAAGAATTATGATTTTTTTGTCCTTCAACCCCTATTTTTTCCACCCCTTGAACTAATGGTTGGTGTTATAAAGAACCTTTCAAACAAAAGTGTTTCGCATTACTCTTACTTTAACCAACGTAATATTTTTCATATTAAAAGATTTATAGTGATTTTACGATTTTTCTAAAACCTTTCCCACTTCTAACCATGGTCTGATTTAGTCCATTAACGAACTCTACCGAGATTTTCCATCTGTATATTTTATGTATCAGTCGGGATGTAATTGTGCAAAATTACGGTAGTTACTGAATATGTAAAAATTTGTGAACTTAGTTAAATTAATTTTACTTTTATTTGACACTCACTACTGCAATTGTGCAAGGTTAATTACTTCACAGTGCTTTCAACTTCATTAAGCAGCCAAGCAGCCATCTTCAACTGACTCTCATAGTGCCAATGTCACAAATATAAATACATCACACTCATATACTTCAATACAAACAGAAACTCACCCAACTTTTCAGAAAACAAGGGTACATAGCATTTCGAACAAAGAACACTCAACAGAACACAGCCCACGAACACAGAGACAGTACACCAGAAGTCAATGCAATGAATGTCCAAAATTCTAAAATGGACAAACAAGCCGAAGTTTCAAAACACGATAGACAGAACACATACGAGCCCTCAAACAAAACATTTGCCTATGCAAATGATCTTATAAACACAGGACACAAATACTCAGATATCAATACAGACATGGAAATCCTGCACATTAAGCACAAAGGTCACAGTGGAACAGTCTATAATAATAAGAAGTTTTTGTCTGTCTAATGCATGTTGCCCAGCAAAATCTATTGAACGCAGAGATCTGAAATTTTAAACATAAATGGACTAAAGGGTGGCTCCTCAAAGCCTTATTTTAGATTTTTGCTTTAAGTCGTGAGTTATGAGTGAAAAACTGGCATAAAACATTACTTTTTTCCCCCCTATCAAAGCATCAGTTTTCGGCAACGCATTTCAATTGTCAAATCAATTGCAGTGGCTTTGCCGTCTTTTGTCATAAGTTGGAAATAAAAGCATCGCGATATGTTCAATATATTGCATGGAATTATCAATCGCTTCAATGTTGTAAGCCCACCCTGGTCGATTCGTTTGTTTATAATGTCAAGGCATGCAGACATCTGAAATTTTCAAGGGATAATGACTATAGGCCTATTGTTCAATTTGGATGCAACTCACTATGCAGGGGTTTTCTGGGCCAGGGAACTCGAATCTGAGGTTTTTTTTTACCAAGCGGCACTTTCTAATCGTGGAATAAACTCTAAAGACAGATTGTTAGCTGCTTCACTATAATTATTAATTGTTTAGTTTATGAATGATTCTAATGTAAGTGTTAATAATTAATATAATGTTTTAATTATGTTGCTTTTAATTTTTAGTTTCTAAGTTAATTATTGTGGGTGAAGCTGTGGGCACCTGCTAATATGAAATGTGTAAACACACCACACAAGACAACACAAATGTCTTAAATGGACAACTACAATTCAAATCACACACACACACACACACACTATACAACAAAATCATACATATACATCTTCCTGACATTGGTACTATGGGAGTCAGTTGCTGAAGATGGCTGCCACCTGCAGTTGAAAGCACTGTAAGGTAATTAGCATTGCCTAATCACAGTAGTTTGTGTAAAATAAAAGTTAAAATGGTTTAACCAAGTTCACAAGTTATTGCATCACTAGACAATGGACTAAATTTAAATGTTCTACAATCTCATTTTGGTTACCCCTTACAGTAAGGGTTAGTCATATCAAAAATTGTGTCAGACAAAAGTTTTAGGTAATAATTATAACTCTGATAACTTTGAACGGATTTGGTACTGTTCCTGCTATGGAGTTTTTGTTCTTCAGCCCCTATTTTTTCCACCGATTTTTAATGGAATAAAAAATTTAAAATCCTTACACATTCATCATTTTTAATGACTGCAAGGAACAGTTGTGCCATATTGGAAGAAAGTGAAAAAAATGTTTGGTTGTAACTCTGTTACAAATAAATTTACAGACAGATAAAATGCTGAACAGTTGAGTTTATACAGGAGATTGCATTGCTTGGTCAATTACATTTTTTTTTTTTGCATATTTTGCACAATACTACATATTTTTCTCAAAACAAATGTACACCAAATGAAGTTCAAACACCTTTAAAGAGATATATATCAATATTTGAGCTGTAACATGAACTGAAGCTATAAAAATACTGATAAAATTTTGAATGCTTTTCACAGAAATGCATTGTGGTCTTACTTTTATTTGAAATCTGTTCAGATATTTGGCAAATCTTCCATTCTAGTAGGAAACTAACTATAAAATTCGGCTATATAATTTTGCACTAATGTCTTATCATAACTTGTTGGGAAGTGTAGGTTTTTTGTCAACATTCCCTTGTCAAAGTCACCCATAGCTTGTTCCACTTTTCAGGTAGGCCTATATGTTCTTCTCTGATTATTAAGTGCCAGTATGGTACTTTATGAGATTGTGTGGTGGACGAAAAAATGTCTGTCCGTCTGTCTGTCCGTCTGTCTGTCCGTCTGTCCGTGTGTCTGTACGCACCATAACTCAAATACGCTTTTTCGGATTTTCATGAAACTTGGTATACACATTTATAATGTCCATGGGAAGACGTCTATTCATAATGGATAAAATAGGTTGACCTGTTTCGGAGTAATGCTCAATTTAGTGACTATATACG
Organism: Ectobius pallidus; assembly: GCA_964059195.1. NCBI lineage: Eukaryota > Metazoa > Arthropoda > Insecta > Blattodea > Ectobiidae > Ectobius > Ectobius pallidus. The sequence goes on along the minus strand of CAXKWD010000005.1, from coordinate 13,640,472 downwards.
TATATACGTATTCGAAAGAATTTATAAAAAAAATGAAAATCAGTTATCTTGACAATATAGCCTATTGTTTTACTGTGATCTTATAAGGCCTTGGAAATTAAAATACAGGTAGCTATGACAAAAAACATATTGATTTACATGCGCTTATCCAACTAGACCGTTAAAATGACCCAGGTGGCCGAGATGGTAAACCTTTCTTCTTCCGTAAGCCCTGCTTAATGAATAAATCTGGAGCTTAACTTGGAAATCAATTTAAAAAAAAACACATTCTGCATATCATAATTGCAGTCATAACTGATTAAAAAAAACATACTGGCACTTTTTTACATCAGTTTACCTGATTTTATTATTATTTGTTAATATAAGAGGAAGGACACAATATGTAGATGGTAGGAGGTCATAATCGCTAGCCATTCTCAATTAAGGGCTGAGAAATGGGGGAGCAAAAGTGACTGTAGCTGAAGATTTTATTTAATGTAGTAAAATTTCTCTCAGTGTGAGATATAACAAGAAAAACCACCTTTTTTCTGAGCTTTTCGTATAACTCATAGTACTTCTACCACATAAAATAAAACTTTCAGTTCTGAGCCCTTCTGTGGTTCATTTCATTTTGATTACTTAGACGGTGTTACATAATATAAATACATATGGCACATAGAAAATATTTAACATTTATAGAAAGGCTTATCTATTTCCTCATATATTTATACTAGCATTTCCCTGTGGCTTTGCCCACAATAATTAATTAAAAACTAAGAGCAAAATCATTAAAATATTATATTTATTAACACTTGCACACAAAACATTCATAGGTCTAGACCAGGGGAAGTCAACTACGTCTTGTGATGACGTTTGTGGAGCAAGAGCATGCGGATCCCATGTGTGTGACGTCAGCAAGAGCGCACGGTAGTAGGGGTGTTTAGAGTACGCTAGATTTAGGTACTAGAGGACCTATTCACTTTAGCTCTGTGGGTAGAACAACTTCTGATTGGAAATACGGAGCATTTTTCAAAGTTAATGCAAGATGCGATCCTGATAGTGTTCTCTCTGCAGAACATGTGTTAGTTCTGCAAAACATTCTTCTTCAGTTCGAATCGAGGCTTCAGGATGTGGAAAACCTTTCTCCAATATTTAAACTTTTTGCTACCCCCATATTTAGTTAATGTCAAAGACGTTCCTTGCCCGTATCAGTTGGAACTGCTAAACTTACAATGCGACGATCTGTTAAAGGACAAATAGGCCTACGAACGTAAAGTGGTCTTGGGTAACTTTTACAGAAATTTCTCTGAAACCAGATTCCCGAAACTTGCCGCACGAATATTATGTAATTTTGGATCGACATATGTGGCCGAACAATTTTTTTCTAATGAAATGTGCAAAGCTCAAATCAAGAAGTACATTGTCAAATCACAACCTAAATATAGTCTTCGATTAAATATTGCTCAAACATTACGTCCCAACATTGATAAACTTGTTAAAGAAAAAAGAGACAGGAAAGTCAGAAAATTGTTACTGTAATCTTGTATCATCTAAGGTGCAGACGAGCTTGTATGGTAATTAATTCAGTTCATTTTTTTATCATTTTTACTGTAGTGAATTATGTTAATTCAAATGATAGTAGCCTATTGTCTATTTTTGTCAAAGAACATAGATTTTGTGGAAAGGCAATTGTTCTCACAGAATAGAAAAATAGAATCATTTATAATATGTTAAACTACTGTGCTGTAATTAACCGATAAACTATCAAGAAAATCGATTGATGTTTCATTAACTCGGAAATACGTATTACGTAAGTTCTAACCCCCTAAATTCCCCCTGCCCGCAATACTAATACCCCTCTCTTCCCCCCTGTTCACTGATGCCTACATTTCACATACTCCTCGCAGAGGTACAACGCGATCAGTGAGAGCAGAAAGCAGTGACGTCACAGAGCAACCTTCTGTCTTCCCCTGGTCTAGACTAAACAATGAAACAGCTAAAAATCCGGCTTTGAAGTGCATTTCATGATTATAGTGTGCAGCTTGGGAAAAATGACCTCAGATACAATGTTTGACAAAAGAAGGCAAACCCACCTGCTTTGGTAGCAAAAAAAAAAATACATTTTCTGCCAGTTTTTCACTCATAACTAGCGAACAGAAGGGGAAAAAAGAAATCCAGCTTCAAGGTGCATTTGGCCACCTCTAGTCCATCTACATTTACAATTTCAGATCTCTGCATTCAGTAGATTTCGCTGGGCATCGCGTACAGACCAACAGACAGACAGAACATTATATTTATTAACACTTGCACGCGAAACATTCATAGGTCTAATAATTAACGAAACAGCTAAAAATCCGGCTTTGAACTGCATTCCACGATTAGAAAGCGCAGCTTAGAAATGATAACCTCAGTTTCGAGTTCCCAGAAAATCCCTGCATAGTTAGTTCCGTTCAAATCAATTACTGTTTGACAAAAGAAGGCAAAGTCACCTGCTTCGAGAGCGAAAAAAATTCATGTTTTCTGACAATTTTTCACTTGTAACTCGCGAACGAAAGCAAAAATAAAAAATTCGGCTTCGAGATGCATTCGGCCACACTTCAGTCCATCTACATGAAAAATTTCAGATCTCTGCGTTCAGTAGATTTTGCTGGGCATTGCGTACAGACAGACAAACACTCCTCTTACTTATTATACGAGGGAGAGTCAAATGAAAACCTTAAATATTTTTCTAATTTAATTTATTGAACATACGTGGAACACAAGTGTATCATTTTTCGACATAGTCTCCATGACGTTCAATACACTTCCTCCAGCGCGTAGGAAGTGCATGGATTCCTCTGGAAAACAAATCTCGTGGTCGTGTGTGCAGCCACTCGTGCGCCGCCTGTTGTACCTCTTCATTGGACCAAAATCTTTTCCCTCCCATCGCCTCTTTGAGTGGTCCAAACATGTGATAATCACTCGGGGCAAGGTCGGGTGAGTATGGTGGATGTGGAAGAGTCTCAAAGTGAAGGTCATTTATGGTTGCAACTGTTGCACGGGCAGTATGAGGCTGTGCAATGTCATGTTGCAAAAGGACACCAGTGGTCAGAAGTCCACGTCGCTTTGATCTGATTGCAGGCCGAAGATCATTTTTTTAACATATTGGAATATGACGGATTAGTGATGGTGTTTCCCCTAGGCGTGTAGTGTTCCAAAATAACACCTCGTTCATCCCAAAAGAGAGTCAGCATAACCTTCCCTGCAGATGGCTGCGCCCGGAACTTCTTGGGTTTCGGTGATGAGGAATGGCGCCATTCCTTGCTTGTTGTCTTTGTTTTGGGTTGGTGGTAGTGTACCCACATTTCGTCTCCTTTAACGATTCTCGCTGAGAAGCCATCACTTTCTGCTTCAAAGCGCTGCAAAAGTTCTTCACAGGCATCAATGCGTCGCTCTTTCAGTTCTGCAGTGAGCTGCTGTGGCACCCATCTTGCAGACACTTTGTGAAACTTGGGCATGTCATGAATGATGTGATGGGCTGAGCCATGACTAATGTTCAGATTTGCAGCTATTTCATCCACCGACACACGGCGATTTTCCATCACAATGGCTTCAACTGCTGCAATAGACTCTGGTGTCACAACACTGTGTGCCTGACCCCATTTGTAAACTTCCTACTCCACTCATACACTTGCTGCAGTGATAAACATGCATCACCATACTGGACCTTCATTCGCCTATGGACTTCAATAGGTTTCACACCTTCACTGCTCAGAAAGTGTATGACAGAATGCTGTTCTTCCTTGGTGCATGTCACAAGTGGAGCAGCCATTTTTGAACTGGTATTGTGGCAGCGTTTTTCTTGTCTCCAGTATTCTGCCACCTGAAGGGCATTCTTGAAAGCATTGGTAACACTCCTGCCAACTTATAGATAGTGGCACGAATTTTCGTATATACCGTATTGGCCCGAAAATAATACTACCTCGAATATATATTCTTATATAAGACGACCCTGAATTTTTGAAGGGTAGTTACGAAAAAATAAATAACTTAGCTTATTAGTACATTTTGCATCACATAAAACAGAATTTTGAAGTTCATGTCGTTAACTTCTTCTCTCGCCTTTATTTACGCATTGAGACAATGAAGATGCTTTCTTTTCCACATGACTAGTGGTCAAACAAAAGCTTTACGCATAGAGAATAGAGACGCCAAGCTAGTTACAGTCCAGTCTGGACCAGAAGGTCATGGTGCAGTACAAGCAGAAGCCGAATTCGGGAAAAATTAAGTTCGGTGAATTTCCGCACGACTGACCTTGGGTCAGACGCACGTCATTTGCATGGGGATACCCGCTGCACACGTGCACAGCTGCATTCATGAATGGAAAGTTGTTGAATCTTAGGTTGCGCGTATAAGACGAATATAGTTTTTAAAAGTACATTTTCGGGGGAAAAACATTGTCTTATATTCGGGCCAATACGGTATATATATATATTGATATATTTTATGATTGCATTACTTAAGTCTTATTATACACTCAAAGTGTATACAGTCAAAGTTTACATCATAATGGAGTAAAGTAACAATATTGCTGGTGTAATAACCCACTATTTTTAGAATAATATTACATAAAATTCTGGACATCACTTATGAGTACTAGGACTATTGTGTTTCACTTCTCAAGAAATTCAACTTCTAAACATGATACTTGACAGTGGACCAGTATTAACTTGCTGGAATGATTTTTAATACCATATCTCCCATGCTTGTTCCTACGCAGACTACAACTCTTAGTGTATTTTCTTTCTTTTTATCTAAAAGGCTTTGTCTGAGATAACATCTCTAAAGAATCTGAACAATATTAATTTATTCGTGAATAAAAATTGTGAAAATGAAAACATCCCTCTATACATAATCATGTTCATCATCCTCAGCTCAGTTTCCATCACTTCAAGATTATACATATATATAATCTATAATATATATATATATATATATATATATATATTCACAAAATATATTCCAAATTTCACAAGTTGTTCAGGGATGTTTTTTGAGTGTTTTGATATAAGGAGCCTCTAGTGGCTCATTACCAAGTAATTTCATTGCTTTCATCTTGAACCTAACTACCTTTGAATCTGTTTACGGAATATGATTGTTTTCAAACCAAAACCTTTCAGTGCTGTATTAGAGCATAGTAGAGCGTGTTTACATTACGGTCTGCCACCAGTGAAACTACTAATCACCTCCCGACAATTGCAATGATTTATTTTTAAGGATAACCAAACATTACAAAAAAGACTAGCAACAACCCAAATTACACTGTTTACAGTAACTGTTCAAAATGTCAGGCCTCTCAACACTCGACGCGACGCTACCCGGACAGCCTAGACTGTGATGTTCAAAATGTCAACCGCCATGATCACAACAAACGTCACAGCGACGCCTCATGGACTATCGCACATGCTGTAACATCCCAGGAGATTAGCGCTGTTACAATCCTAACAACCAGGTCCATATTAGTTTCTATTGGGGTCATGTACACTAGGCTCTTCATGTGACCCCAGGAGAAAAAGTTTATGGGTGTCAGATCTGGTGACCAAGCTGGCCATGGAACAGGACCACCACGACTAATCAATCTTTGCCCAAACTATTCATCGAGGTATTCCCTAACATTCACTGCTAAATGTGCTAATGCCCCATCATGTTGAAACCACATATGCCCAGTTCACAAATTATCAGCAATCTTCCAGAATCTGTGGGAGGACATGTTGAAGGAAAGTTTTGTCGATACTCCATTCAGTCTGTCGGGTAGTAGGCTACATGAGGCTTAATTACAAAAGTCTTTAACAATACCAGCCATACATTCACAGAGAATGTCTGTTGGTAGGCTCGATTCACCACAGCATGTGCTATTCCGACTGTTGAACAAGCCTTCTCTAGTAAACATTGCCTTGTCTTTGTACAATGACAGGGAAATGTTGGTTGCAATATTGCCAGAACGTGATGAGTAGTTTCATTGGTGGCGGACTGTAATATAAACACACTCTACTACAGCAGTGAAAGGTTATGGTTTGTTTGCAAAGAATCATATTCCAAGTAAACAGGTAGAAAGATAGAGGATATAATATTGAGTTGGGTCTAGCACATATACTTCACTTTTTGTATAAATACCTGAACTAGTTTCGAAAACCATCGTCATTCATAATCACCAGATTAACACCAACTGCCGGCTGGAAGTATGTGCTGCTATCTCGGGGAAGTTTGCTGCATTTAGCGATGAGACTTTCGTCTGCTGGGATGTCGAAGTTCGGTTTGGGAGAGAATATTCATTCATATACATAAACAACATCTCATGAACTTCGACATCCCAGCAGATGAAAGTCTCATCGCCAAATGCAGCAAACTTCCCCGAGATGGCAGCACAAACGTCCAGCCGGCAGTTGGTGTTAATCTGATGATTATGAACGACGATGGTCTTCGAAACTAGTTCAGGTATTTATACAAAAAGTGAAGTATACGTGCTAGACCCAACTCAATATTATATCCTCTATAATATAGCTTCACTGTGTAAACTTCCAATATATGTATGAATTAGGTAGGAAAATAGTTAGGGTAAAAGCAAAATCAATGAAATTTCTCGGTAATGAGCCACCGGAGAACATGGATTCCTTATACCAAAACACTCGAAAACATCCCTGATCAACTTGTGGCAGTTTCTTGGTGGAGTTCTGATTCGTCCTGTATATTGAATTATATTATATTATATATACAGGTTGGTCCTAAACTATATGTCAAAAATGTAAAGGTAGGTAGAGGGGACCTAAATAAGCATATTTCGTATAGGAATGTGTGTGCAGTAATGACACATTAAAGCACTAGCTAGTAAAGCAGTATGAATGACAGGAAACTGAAAAGACAAGTAAAGACAAAAGAAAACACAAATTTATTCAAAGCCTTTCGAGCACCTCTTGTAAATGTAAATAAACTGATCGATTTGGACGAAACTCACTTTGCAAGGGTTTTCTGGGCCAGAGAACTCGAATCTGAAGTCATTTTTACCAGGCACCGCTTTTTAATCGTGGAATGCACTCTACAGCCAGAATTTTATCTGTTTCTTTATAGTCTTTATAGTCGTTTAGTTTATCAATGATTCACATGTAATTGTTAATGAATATAATGTTTTATCTATGTTGCTCTTAATTTTTAATTTCTGAATTAATTACTGCAGGTGAAGCTTTATGGACACCTGCTAGAGTAATATAAATCTCTTCAGGGAGATAGGTTAATGTTAATTGACTTTTCAATATGTATCTCAGTAAATATCTGTTTTGTTCAGGCATGTTTTAGAATTAAACTTACCTCAATTACAAATTCGAGGTAAACACCTTTTGACCCTGCCCATTGCAAATCTTGTGTAAACCATCTGTATTAAACCTTCACTTTAATAAATGAACTTTGTTACTGGTCTCTTCAGATCCTAACAGAGGATTAATTACACAGTTGGTAATACTGGCATTTCAAATAATAGCTTAAATACAAGATAAGATAAAGATAAGTCAAAATATTTTACAGTCAACTTCACTTATATACATATAGGCCTACCCATTGAAACTAGAGCCAATGCTAAAACTAAAAAAGTAGATACCACACTAAATTGGATATAATTGAGTTTAATTCAGAGTTGAAAAAAATATTGCAGGTATTTTTTAATACTGGTTCGTAACTTACATACCTATAACAGATGTCTTAAACTGAACTTCCCTATACTCACTTGGCTACACTAGATTCTACTCCTACATCCCGAAGGATAGATTGTTTAGCATGCCAGAAATAGATTTCTATATTTGTTAGATTATTTCAAACATATTGTGTGCTCCACATTAGCTGTGTAAATTGTGTTAAGTCACACAGTAATACATTTTCCAGCTCATTTTTTCAAACCCTCTATCCTTCCACATTAGACAGTAAAGTTTGCTCATTGACAAAGCACAATAATACTGTGTGCCAGAAATTAAAATCTAAAGTTACTGTTAGTGATAAACTTGAACAGAACTGGGGAAAAACCAAATATAAGGTGCATCGTCGCATGAGGCATAACCCGCCCAGACCCACCCCCAGCGAAGCACTTTCTTTTATACCACGATCTAGCGAATTCTTCGAGGATAAACAGGCTACAAACCGTTGGGTACAAGGCAAACCTGTGGGTACTCTCGAATTTTTAATATTTGGTACAAGGGACACTCTCGAATTATTAATATTAGGTACAAGGGCCACTCTCGCAGTTTTAATATTTGGTACAAGGGGCACACTCGCATTTTTAATATTTGGTATGGTTGGGAGTGTCGGCGACAATATACAAGGATAGTTTGGTCACCCTGTTCACTGAAAAACAAAATGCGAATATCGAGTGGGCGGAGCCTATTTGGCACCTTATATTTCGTTTTAACCCAGAACTGTACTTTGACTTTAACATTTCATTGATATATTAGAAGTTCTGATCATTTAATTCAGAATATTGTAGATATGGAATAAAAATTCCCATGAGAACTGTTTTGGATTAAGAATACTCCTTCTACCTGAACTAAATAACTATTGAATTCCCCAAATGCTGATAGCACCATATTATTCTGAATAACATTTAGCAAATCCATATATTTTCGTAATTTATTTGGTAGTTTTCTTGTCACGGCATTTTTTTTAACTATCATAATATGAAGGCTGGGTTAGGCATAAGCCCAAATTTGGGCTGGCATATGAATGTAATGGGCCTACTGATGAATCATAACTTTCTTTCTTATTTTATTCTCTCCTTTTACTCTTTCTTTCTCTCTTTCCACATTTCATTCTGTGTTTCTAAGTTACTCATTCTCAGAAATCAATAGTACGTAAATGGAAATTCTCTTTTGGCTGCTTGTTTTCTATATGCTTAACAATTACTAACCTTCTTTGTTTGAACATTTTTTCTGCCACTGTATATTAATAATTGTTTCTACTGATGAAATTATTGTATTGTTAGGTACTCTGTTTGTCAGAAAACTGTCTGGGATGAGGAGTCATAGAATACGAGGCATGTCCATAAAGTTAGTTTCCCTGGTACCATTTACAGAAACAAAACACAATTTCAAGGAAATATTTATTGCAACAGACATAGCAAGTGTTCAGCTATTTTTCAACATATTCACCACCAAAATTGAAATATTTGTCATATCGTGGAACCAACTTTTCAACACCTTTGTCGTAGAAGTCTGCCGCCAGGGATTTGAACCACTGTGTGACAAACATCTCCGCCTCTCTGTCATTTCTTTAGGTGTAGGAAATGATGGAAATCATTGGGAGCGAGGTAAGAGCTTTAGGGTGAATGTTTAAACACCTCCCAGCCGAACTTCTGCAGGAATTGTGTTAGGAGGGGTTTAAACATCCACCTTACTGCCCGGACTTCCCTCCCAATGATTTCCATCATTTCCTACACCTAAAGAAATGAGAGAGGTGGAGATGTTTGTCACACAGTGGTTCCAATCCCAGGCATCAGAGTTCTATGACACCGGTATTCAATACTTGGTCCCACGGTATGAAAAAGTCTCAATTCCGATAGCGAATATTTTTAAAAATAGCTGAACACTTCCAGTATCTGTTGCAATAAACATTCCCATGATATGGTGTTTTGTTTCTGTAAACAGCCCCAGGGAAACTTAACTTTATGGATGCACCTCGTATAATTATTGCTTCAATTTTCCACATACTTGCAAAGCTTGTACTGAAATCCATCAGTAGCTTGTCGTCAATTAACTTCCATAATTGCAATGAATTAATTTAAAGAGGAAGCAAAGTAGCTTCGAGCATAGGGGCAGCAGAACTTTAAGTACTGTACATTTCTGAACATGTTCATTTTCGTTGGCTTTAAGTGTTCTCATCATATATGTTTGATTTATCATTTCTTTGTAAAATATTTCATTGGAATCTACCACATCTACTACGGTATATACAAGTAAGATAATTTTGTATATGAAGCCTAGATTTGATACAAGGAAAGTATCATAGTCGTGATAGTCCTACAAATAGTGTAACATAAGCACTTGGATTGTTTAGTGTTTTTATTTATTTATTTATTTTGAATTAGAATATGGGGAAAATAGCGATTTAGTGTTTGTAGTTAACTAGAAATTAAATAGACTGAAAGAAAAAAAATTGTAATAGAAATGTATCACACTACTAGTGCTGTGAGAATTTTAAGTTTAATGCATTTGAAGCACTTACATAATGCAGCTATTGTAGTTTACTTATGCATTTGCACAATTACACACATCCACATGTTTTACCAAGGCACTGTACAAAGAATTTAATTTCTCGATCAGATTAGAGTAGATTGACTGATTTGAAGTGCTGGCGTATTTTCAGTATCACCATGATTATTTACCTCTAAAATAATTTGCTGTCAGAATAGAGATTATAATAATTTTCCAATATTAATTTATATTTAAACACAGACTAGTTTTATCATAGGTAATCCCACAAGAGATTACGAGTTTATCAATATATTTGCAAGAATGAAGTGTGAGCAAATTTATCTGATGAAACTCATAACCTCGAGTAGGATTTATTAAAACTATTACATGAATAAAATTTAATGGATTTTGTAAATAATTATTTTCTTACTTTGTTGTCAATATTCAGTCAGCCATAAGATCATGGCATACTAGATGAACGAACAGTCCATGAATCGAATTTATCTGAGTTCCCAATGTTACCAATAGTGTGCATCAAAAGATGAGGGCATCAAGGTAGTTGCTTACATCAAAGCACTATAAAAGCACAAAAACTGGCTTGCACCGAATCAAAATTGTGTTTTTAATCAATGGACATTTATATTATTTCCAAACAAGTTATGTTGTATAAAATAATGTGTTTTCATTGTGCTCACTGGCAACATGTGACGTATTAATCATCACACATTGATGCCTTATGTGTCCAGTAATGAGCTGATGTTTTATCAGATAAAATTGCATCCTTGCAATCCAAGGAAGGATATTATAAGATAAATGATCCTGATTGATCTATATCTGAGGAATTGCTAGGCGTTATTGGTCAATCTCAAACATGCAGCTTATGAGTGGAATAGTCTATGTAAAAAGCAAATTTTGTAATACCATTGCTTCACAACAAGCTTAAGCTTTTTTAACCATTGTGGTTGATTTAGTTGATTTATTGATTTTTTGACATGCTGCAAAGTAAATACCATTCCTACATAAGTAAAATATTTTAAGTTCTAAGCCAAAACTTACATTCTAGCACATAGATCTATCTGTCAATCAATTCTAGTTTATGGCTTAGGCCTACTTTAAACATAAGAATTATTCTTCGGATATCTTATATTTAGTTGATTCTCTATCCAAATTATTTCGTGTAATAAATTACAGAAATTTATGTGCTAATATTCATATGGTATTCTTAAAAAGTTACTGCAATGAAAGCAAAATTGTATTTTATAAAATCCTTATTGACACATGAAACAGAAAGCTGGATGCTATACTACATTATATTTGTAACAGGCAGGCAATTGTCTTTTACTTATATCGATTCAGCACAGTTTCTCTGTTCAGCTATTTTTAAAAATTCTAAATCTTTCCTGCCTACATTTAGGCTATTAGATAATTACTATTTCTAAGAAAGAAGAAATATTATAACTGTAACATAGTTGATCTCAGCACTATATCTCATAGGGCAGCTGATGTGTTAAATGTCTTATAAATACAGTGGTACCTCGAGATACGAGTGCCCTAACATACGAGTTATTTGAGATACGAGCTGTCGAGCAAGCGAAGTTTTGTTTTGAAATACGAGCAACATTTGAGATACGAGGAACGGCCAGTTGCGACGCTGCACACAGCCCACCAGTTTACTGCGCCTGCGCCTCGTGCGTCTCGCGCATTATCCCACGTATTCCCCCAGTGTGCTTGTTTACCTCGCTGTCGAAGCATCTTTGCTAAGGTTTTCTAGAAATCATAGAAAAAAATGAGCAAGGTGTGCGAGTAGCTGACTTGGCGAGGCAGTACAGTATTGTTTTTATACAATATTTGTCATTTATAAATAAATTTTTCTTATTCAAAAACACGTAACAAAAACAATTGGGGTAGCATTTTTGGGGCTGGAACGGATTAATGGCATTTCAATTAATTTCAGAGGGGAAAATTGCTTTGAGATACGAGCAAATTGACATACGAGCAAGGTTACAGAACGAATTAAACTCATATCTCGAGGTATCACTGTAGTAGTATCATTTAGGCCGGTATTCATAGTCGTAATAAGTCGTACTTATATCCAAGTCGTACTTTAATCTCGTCTTAAGTTGAGTTTCTGACACAAACAAGTCAGACTTATGACTATTTACTTTATAAAGTCAGACTTGACAAAGTCGAGCTTATTGGTATTCATAGTCACTAAAGTACGACTTATTTGTCGAAATAAGTCGTACTTTATCAAGTCAAGGGTCCCCCTGACTTATTTCAGTTTAAGCCAGAACCATGAATAGTAATTTTGATGATCTTGGCGAGTATTAGAAGAAACTCACGCCCCAAAGCGTTATTTGCGAAACATGATGAATCCATTCAAATTCTATAGTGACAATGAATTTAAAAAGAGATTTCGTTTCAAGCAGACACAATTTTGGAAATATCAATCGCCTATTTGTGTTGATAAATTTCATGTTATTTATCTCCTAGGAGGGATTTGTATGTCGTGTATAAAATAATTCCACCTATTCCCTCGTATAAAATGTTTTTGTTAAAATATCAGCTCATAGCTTTGTCAAATCTAAAATTTATATTTGTCAATATTATAAAACATAATAAAAAATGATATCTGTCAATTTTATAAGATAATTTTCGTATATTGAACAATATATTTCGGCTATTCAGCCATCTTCAAGTCCTTTTCTTTCACCAGGTGACCTTACTCTGTTGGTTAATCCATTACAACAGGTGGAATTATTTTATACACGACATCAATCGCCTATCTTTCATCAGCATTTCTCTCTGCTGGCATTTCATATCGGCCCATAGCTTCCTAAGCTGTTTTCAATCTCTCTAAAACAATAATTAATATCGAAATAAATACATAAGCGTACCGGTATTGGCTAAAGATAAGATTAAGTCGCCCCTTACGCTCCGAACAATGCGTTGCTGTTCGCTTGTTATCTCGGCACACCCGATCGTTCCTTCTCTCCAAACTCCCGATGGTACCAAATACAAGCTACCAACCCATACACCAAAATGACAACCCTCTAGCTTACTCGGCACTCCCGACCAGACCACAATCACCTCTTCACATAATCTAAATAATGCAAAACACTAACCACATTAGTTAAGTGCGCGAGCGGAGGCGGCAGCCGAAGCGAAGCGCCCTTGCATTTTCGAATAATGTACGATACACTGTTTGTAGGTTTCGAAAATGTGGCATATATTATATCTTCCAGTCGTTAGTAAGCCTGTCAACTTTTACGTAAGACATGAGGCTTTTGTTTACCGGTATGACGTCACACTACCAACGTCCAATCACGAGTTTCTACGTAATATGAGAACAGAAGAAGTGGTATAAAAGAAAGTGCATCGCGAGTGAGTGTTGGGGGGGAACATTAATCCAAGGTGCGACTTAAATTTATTTTTTCCCCCGGTATTAATTCTGAACGATCTCCAAGCTAATATATACGCAGAATATTCTCAAAAAAACTATTAATTAGTTTACTTACACGCTGCATAATATGACTGGATGAATTGAATTCTTTGTTTACAATGCACAGAGCCGTCTGTATTTTTATATCACGATTGCGAGATACGTACTCAGTTGGCTTTGCTTTACATAAAATCTGAAAAAATCTTAAACACGATTGGCTGATTCAGTTGTTACGGCAGTGAACGCGTGATTTTTCATATTATTGAGTTCGACTTTAGTATGTAGAATAAGTAGAGCTTTATGAAGTCAGACTTAATAAAGTACGACTTTAAAGAAGACTATGAATACGAAAAACATATAAGTCGACTTGTCAAATAAGTTCAGCTTTATAAAGTCGGTTCTTGAGTCGCCGACTATGAATACCGGCCTTAATCACAAATTTTGTTAGTTTAATTTTTTTATTTTATTTTATTTTTTATTTTTATTTTTTCTAAAGTCCTTGAGCAGTCACATCTATCGTTGGAACATTAGCGGTCGCATGGTGTACTCTGTCAAACATTGCATGTTTCTCTTATTTCTGGTTCTACTCATATGAGAATATAACTTAGAAGTATGTACTTGATACAAGTTTCAGATGCAGAAATATATTTTTTAAATTCAATATAAATATATAATATGGTAATTTTTGTAATTATACCAAAAAACATTATCATTGTTTTATCACAAAAACTAGACTTATGAATTATGATACATTGTAATTACATGAATTACATGTTAATAAGTTTTATTTTGGCAGACTACCATTCAAGTCCTTCATTTACAAACTTTTCACTTTCGTCTTCTTCAAAACTTTCATTGGGAGGTCTTTCAATTTCCTCCTCCGTATGATTTTTCTGAATTTTTCTCTACAGAACAAGTTAGAGAAAAAAAAAATATTACTTGTATTTACATAGTAATTAAAAAAATCCCTCTAGGCAGGCCTAGAGGCTGAGGTAGATTTCGAAGCGCTTTTGGTTTAATTTATTGTCGCTGCGCAGTACTCTCCTTCTTTAGCCTTGGCACGGCAAACCCGCAATAATGACTGAATTCGGCAAAGAGCAAAAGCCTACAATCATTTGTTTTGAAAACAAGAATAGGATATAATATTCTGGGAGGCCGTGCGCAAGATCAGCAATGAATAAAATTAGCAAAGCCGCTAAACAAGACGAAATTATGATATTATAATAATTCTTTTAAGTGTTATTATTTTCAAACATTAAAATCTCGCGTCATATGAGAGCTATCAAGAAACTATTTATTGATTTGTAGAGTACTCATCAAGAGCTTTTCAACGATACCCCACAAGATGTGGTTTCAAAAGTTTCGAATTTTCATCCCCACCCCCACCCTCACTCGAACCTCCGAATCGTTGGTGTCACTGTGAACTCCATAGGGAGTACTCTAATTTATTCAAACAAAGTTTCCCTCTATACTTCATAGGGGCCGAGATATACATTTTTAAAAATTTCAACCCCCTCCCCCGACCACCCCCTTGGGCCAAATTTGCTCATTAACGAACTTGTCCGAACTATTGGGCCTAGAAATGACATAATAAAATTTGGTTCAAATATCTTCAAAATTACGGCCGCTAGCGTGTAAAGATATATATATATCACAATTTTTTTTTTTGAACGGGCGGTGGTTTCGTACTTAGGGGAGCATGAAACTTAAAGATATGAAAGAATTTTTCGAAAATCATGACATGGTATCCATTGCAATAGGTAGATTTTTCTTTGAAATTTACCTAAAAATAACAATGATTTTATAAATGATGAACAGCATGTGAATTTTATTTACATTACATTACATTATTTACATTGCCAATTGCATAGTTGATTCTGTCAACCAGTGTTGCGCTGACTATTTCCATTTCCTCCTCCATAAGATTTCTTCCCCTGAATTTTGCTCTATAAAGAAGTTAGAGGAAAAATAATAAGTGATTACTTGTAATAAAAAAGTAATTTTGATAAACAATAATTTTATGAACAATGAACAGCACATGAATTTCACTTACATTGCCGGCCGCGTGGTTGATTCTGTCATGCACTGACTTAATTAAACATTAATTAATAATTCTTAACATATGACTTCTACAAACTCACTGCAAATGGTTGTTGATGCAAAGACGTTCAATTTAAAGATACTCCAAAGGTCAGTTTCCAGCAATGGCTACTTCCTGTTCTGAGATAATGAACAGTGGTTGACTCAGTACACCAGTGCGACCAGTTGAGGGTTAATAAAGCAAACGAGTGCTATGAATCCTGTTATTTTGTATTGAAAGATATATTTGTAATAACCACAACAACAAAGAATACCATTGTCAAAAATAATTAGCTTACTGTGTTATTGTCCATTTTACACTTTTTTTTTAATATGGTATGGGTAAGTTACTGAAAATAATTAAAGTGGAGAAAATATTCAGCCTGAAAGCACTAGAATAAAACCTAACAGAAATCTATCAAATAATCTCTGTGCTGGAGACATAGAAATTGCAGATTCACTTGGAATTTTATTCACAATATTTCAATATGTGGACTCTAAAAATTACAGCTGTGTTATTCATATATAGAATTGTTGGATACATATATGTGTGTAGGTAGGCCTATATTACAAAATTGAGACAATGTATAAATTAATTTTCGTATTGAAGTTATCTTTTTACCATTTCTCACTTATTCACTAAGTATAAGTAACTTTAAATTAATAAAAATAATTAAAATACAGTTGATTATCAACCAGTCATAAAGAGTAAAATTAATTACTGCAATTAATAAATAAATTAAAGTTATAGTTTAATATCAATCAGTCATGAACAGTAAAAATTAATTGTTAAAATTAGTAGGCCTATGCTATTTACAATTAAAAAATTAAAACAGCAGATGTAAATTAATATTTTGATATAACAATGGTCGAAATAGTGGTTATATAAAGTCTCTTAGGTCTTCGAATTCTATACAACAATCATTTAGCTTAACCTGTTTTTATGTTGTTGTGAAGAACATGTATTCCAAAGCACTTTCTTTCTTTGCTTAAATGCAGGTTGTTTATTACGCCTTTTCATTTGCTGCTCTCAAGGATTCAAGATCGTTCCGTGTTCAATATCAATCGAAACTACACCAGCGTTATAATGAAAATCTGTATCGAAATTGATATTATTATGATGCCGTTACATCTCTTGTAACAAGCGTAGCCCTATTATACGAGGCGCATTCAAAGTTAGTTTCCCTGGGTCCGTTTACAGAAACAAAACACAATTTCGAGGAAATATTTATTGGAACAGACACAGCCAGTGTTCAGCTATTTTTCAACATATTCCCCATCGGTTGACTTTGTAGGTAATTTTAGTTTTTGATTAAGTTAAAATGCATTTTGGCATATCTTATGTCATCTTCAGTCAGGAAATATTTCTGCAGCACACAGATTTATTTAATAGATTTCTGTTAGGTTTTATTCTAGCTCTTTCAGGCTGAATATTTCCTCCACTTTACTTAATTCAGCACTAGTGGAAAGAAATTCATTAATACTGAAAATAAGCTTAAGCAATGAAGTAAATTCGGTGTGAACAGTATATTTTTTGCACTGGTAAATTCCTTCTTCAGTCTTGTAGTTAATAGAATAGATGCAAGGTCTTATTATGTATGTTCAGTATGTTCAACAAAATAGGAAGTTTAAATCTGTTTATTATGTTTGTAGAGTTTGTAGGTCTGACAGGATTTAAAGATAATTTATTAATGAAAAATATGTACCTATCAATTCAAGGATTATTTCTTGAAAAAGACATTCGGAAAAAAGGGAGGGACCCATATCAATGTTGTTCTAACAGCACAGACACTGCATGGAGATCCCACTGTTGTGTTGTGTTGTACAGTGTTGTGGTGTTTGTGTTGTGTTGCAGCATTCTTGCACGTGTACGCTTGTTCCAAGACCTATACTCATTGTTGCTGTCATGATAGGCACTTTTAACATTACATTTATGATGAGATAGATAACATCTACATAATGGAAAGTATTTCTACTTAGGTACTGCAAAAGGGTAATTATGTATGGTGTGTTCCAGATATTAAGGGCGATCTGATGTTGATTTCACCCTTACTACCTACAACACCTCATATAATCACACAAATGAAGGAAGTAATATATTTATCTAACAGTTCCAAGGTCAAAACCATATCTTTGGAGAGTGTAGGCTTCATAGTATATACATAAAGTAGTAGGAAGTCCTTTTTCCATTGTATGTATACTACAAGCAAAACAAAATTATATTTAATTTTACAATGGATATATTTTATTATTCTTAATACAACGTTTCGGCACAATCCATAAGGCCTTCATCAGGTACAGCAAGAAGAAAAATCCCAACTGATAAATAAACAAACTCGAGAAGTTTCCATGGATATGACTCATGTCAAAACGCCGGATCCACCGCCTTCTGGAATATCCGGAATATTGACGTGAAAACTAGAAGTTCTTCCGAACCTTTTAATCCACTCATCCGGGATGTTATAAGGGTTCTTACATCGGCGAAACCGGGAGATCTTTCAAGGTGAGAATGAAAGAGATGTACGGCTCAGGAGACCGGCTACCGGTTTAAGCCAGCATATGATTGATAATATGCACCATATCGATAATCTCAGGATTTTGAAAATCGAACCCGACCCTATTAAAAGGAAAATCCTTAAAGCGGTAAATATCATTGACAACCAAGATAATTTAAATAGATACGAAGGAGACCTTGGAGAAGTGTGGTTGAATATGATCAAACATTTTAAAAACTGTAGACGGACTGTTACCTTTCCCTCCCCTCCTGATATCGGTAATTTAGACACCCCTTATAACATCCCGGATGAGTGGATTAAAAGGTTCGGATGAACTTCTAGTTTTTACGTCAATATTCCGGATATTCCAGAAGGCGGTGGATCCGGCGTTTTGACATGAGTCATATCCATGGAAACTTCTCGAGTTTGTTTATTTATCAGTTGGAATTTTTCTTCTTGCTGTACCTGATGAAGGCCTTATGGATTGTGCCAAAACGTTGTATTAAGAATAATAAAATATATCCATTGTAAAATTAAATATAATTTTGTTTTGCTTGTAGTTTCATAGTATATAACCAGTGGCGAAGTGTGATAATATTTGGGTAAACTGATTGAGGACGAGTTTAAGAGTGCTCTGGGGAACTTGTGGTCTAGGAGTGCCAGACACAGAAAGAAGTGGAAAACTCTTGAAAATTAGTACTAAAGCTAGGGTTGATTGTATACTTAAATTTTAGCATTCTCAGGTGAGGCTAGCCTTAAACGTTCCTTCACAAGTCAGCCACCCTGGTATGCCAGGAGGCCTTGCCCCCTATGGGATGCTTGAGGGCTAATTCTAATTCTAATTCTAAAAACTGAGTGATCAGAGTTCGTAAAAAGTTAGGCTTATTTGGTATCAAACACTATTATATTCATTTCATTGTTTGATATATGTCATAACAATGTTAGGCCTACATGTAAGTTGTAAATAACTAATATTGGGAATTAAAACGCATCACACGAGTCTCTGCTCACCGCTGTTTTCGGTGTAGGTAGCAAAGATAGCAGTCGCATAGGATTGCTAGGGACATGATTGCACGGTACCTCTGCAGCAGACTCTCACTCTTATTTCTACTGCTGTCTCTACTAGGGCTTTCACCTGGAATCCTCGTAAAGTACAAGTTTACCTCTATTTTAGCTATGGGATTTTTTTCTCAATCTTCAAAATTTTTCAGGGATAGTTGAGCTTAGCCTGCTCATCCTGATGCTTCGCCCCTGTTTATAATGGAAGTACGAGGGCTATTTTTTTGTACCTCTGTTGGGGCATAAGATGAAAACCACGGTGAAAATCAAAATTGTTTTATTTGGAACATTTAGATACACCTTCCAGCTACTTCTGTACAT
This sequence comes from Ectobius pallidus, assembly GCA_964059195.1. NCBI lineage: Eukaryota > Metazoa > Arthropoda > Insecta > Blattodea > Ectobiidae > Ectobius > Ectobius pallidus. Next base: position 13,620,892 of record CAXKWD010000005.1, on the reverse strand, counting down.
AGTTGCTGCTCAAATTGAGACATTTTTCATAGCATGGTATCAACTTTCCAATATCCTTTTCTTAGAAGCTTGCTGCCAGCGTATTGAAAAGGGTTTTCATGGCATTTTAAAGTTTTGTGAAGTTCTTCATTGATGTGGAAGAGCTGTCCTTCCAGATCTTTCTTCGTCTACCGAAAATGATGAAAGTCACTCAGCATGGGGACGAGTTTTTGAAATCCATTGCAACAGGGGATGAAATGTGGATTCGTTGCAATAATCCAGATTCAAACGAACAATCCAAGCAATGGATGCACACAAACCCAAGATCTGGCTTCCAAACCAAAGAAGAATTTCATAACACTTCAAAATGCTGTGCAGAACCTTCTTAATAAGCTGGCGGCAAGCTTCTATGAAGAGGGTATAGTAAATTCGGTACCACACTATGACAAATGTCTCAATCGGAGTGGCAACTATGTAGAGAAGTAGCTGGAAGGTGTACCTAAATGTTGCAAATAAAACAGTTTTGATTTTCATTGTGGTTTTCATTTTATGCCCTATTGGAGTTTGAAAAAAAAATAGCCCTTGTAATTTAAAATGTCAGGAAGTAATTCCTTCAGTATCTTGTTTTATGGCATGCACCAAATTGATTTAATTCCCAGAGAAGGGACTTATATTTGAATGGATTCTACTCTATATTGTATTACTGCAGTACTTATATGAAGTGGATTCCATTAACAAGTTTTGGCTGAGGAGTTGAGCGGCAGGCGGAGAGGCGTGCATGCTTCGTGTGGGTGGGTGTTGTAACATAACAAACAAACACATTACAGATTGCACAATACTTCAGTGGTAATGAGGTTTAGTGCGGATAAGAACATGTCATCATTATGGCATACATTTAAAGCAGATGATTTATAATGTCACTTGGTGATGTCCTCCTAATGTCTTAATGTGATTTGCCTCACTGTGAGTATGTGTGTGGCATTTGAAAATGTTTGTTTCTTTTTTTTTAACTAAATGAATATGTCATGATTATAGAGCAGTGTTGCAGCAAAGGTAAGCTGGAGGCACCGGAGCATGAAGGGCATACCCATGAAAAACTGCTTTCAGTGTATGGGCATGATGTGTAAGTGTGGAGCATGTAGGATTAGTTATTAAGTAATATTAACTTGTATTTGTGATGGGACATGTCAGAGACAGAGGAGCTGTGACAAGTCCCATTGTGTGCGCTCTTAACAGAAAACAGCGGTTCAATCCTCGCACTTAGTCATTGGGGGGTATTTTACAGATGGCCGCAGCTTGCACCAAGTATACGTGTGAGCTGCTGCTCGTCACAATAATAAGTGTGCATGACAAGTGTTAAACAATCAAGTAGTAACGTGTCTGATTCCTCGTCTTGTTTTAAACAGGTGTGCCAGAGAAATATGGGATCGCACAGTGAACTTCTAACATTATTGGTATTAATTATTATATGTTCTTTTATTTAAAATAATAAGATAGAGGACATGTCAGGGTCCAGTGTGGAATGTCATTACCACTGTATGTGAAAGCAATCAGAAGAGCCATGATGTCAACCTCAGTGCCCAAGTATTGTAATTTCTATTTTTTTTTAAATAAAATAGTGAATGAGTCCATCATGACTGCTCCGGTTATATTGAATGATTCCACCATGACTGCTCCAGTTATATTGAATGAGTCCATCATGACTGCTCCGATTATATTGAATGAATCCATCATGACTGATATGGTTATATTGAATGAGTTCATCATGACTGCTTCAGTTATATTGAATGAGTCCATCATGACTGCTCTGGTTAAATTGAATGAGTCCATCATGACTGCTCTGGTTTGCTTTTGCAGAGAATGTGACTAGTGAACTCTTACATCTGTACTGCATCCATACAAACATTCACACATGGGATAATGAAATGATTTGTTTGTTAGCTATAGTTCCTTGATGGAATGGTGGGGATTCATTGTCTTGGGGAAGAAGATTCAAAATCTCAGTAAAAGAAAACAGAAGTCTAGTAGATGTGCTTAGGGCAGTTATTGCTGGTCTCTTAGCTCTAGTCATTGCTTTAGATGGTTGTGGCTTTTGGAGAAAAAGGAAGTGCAATGACTTGACTTCCTTCTCGTCTCCAAGTATGTGCTTTGTTGTAGTCATGCAGGAAAAGTTGATCGCTTTGTTCGTTGGCTTCATAGCATCTGCTTCTGCTGCCTCTATGCCGCTGCTGTTGTTGCTAGATTGCTACCAAGAGTCAAATTTAGGAATGGGGAGGGGGCTTATGACAAGCATAGTTAAGTCACGCATTGCGTGAGAGGGCATAGATAGCTTGCTGAAACCAAAGTAAGCATTGGTGTTTGCATGATAGGTGTTGTCTCTGTCCTCTTCCATATGAAAGGTGTATTTCATTTTTGGTGTAACTTATAGTGCTATAACTCCGGTTTGCAACTTTTGCTCGCCGGAGTATGACTATGATGACAGCATGTTGGTGTAACGTCTCTCAAATTGGCACATGAACTATTCCTTTAACCTTATTTATTCACAATAGTTCATATGCTCAATTGGAATGTATTAATGGTTGGTGTATATAGCTTTCATTTACAACCATTGAATTTAGTTGTTGAAGAGTTCTAGGAACTAACCAGATTAGTTTTGTAGTCTGTAAGCCTGCTTTGTAGCAGTAGCTATAACAATGTTGCTAACATTAACCCTTTGAAAATGGTTGCAAATGAAAGTACTTTATAGCTATTTGTACATACAATCCTGGCAAATGCTCATGTCAAAATTTTGTGCAAGTGTCAGACTGTACTTCAGGGATTATCATTCAGGTTGATCTGGACTCATGGTTAACAAATATTTTAACATTTTTTAAAGTAAATAAAATTTGAGCACTTTATCTCTTAACCCTGGGTGCTTATCATTAAATGAAATCTTTATTGTACTGCCTACGCTTTGCTAAATGAAATATATGTGATACATTTGCTTAGGATTTTAACAGAATTTGAATTGAACGTATTACAGATACAAGTTCATTTTTGTGCAGGGTGACAAAAACAAGCGGGACACCTCAGGTCCCAATGAGATCGTGAGTTGCACAAACTGCGGTCCCAACCCTTGTACACACACTGCTAACAATGGGTGTGCTACAGAAGTAAGTATAAAACTTGTGTAAGTTGTATAATTTAATTTCTGCATGACTCAAAATAGAGTCTTCTTCTATTTTTGGTGGCATGTCAATACAGATGTGCACAGCTTCTGGAACTTCATTTTTATTAGAAGTGGTTTGTTTTTGTTAATAACATATAAAACGAAATGCTGTGTTTCAGGGTTAATACAGTGCTTTCACTGTACGACTTGGCCGGCAATCGCACGGGCCGCTCCACCGTCACAGATAAACCGCATGCGGGGCCAGGCACGTGACATATCACGGTACTCCCGGCGAATCGTATATATTTCCGTAATTGTAATCACAATAAAATATGAAAATATAAAATAAAAATACAAACTTACCTTATCACAGGAGATGTTGGAAATGCCATCCTTCTGCATCATTACATCTACGGCACCTTTTGAGGAAATTGCTATTCACATGCAGTAGTTCTAATGTATAATTATGCCGTGGCATTTTTAAAACACTTCAAGCAAAACTAAAAACTACTTTAACCATAAAAAAAACACAAACACGGCTGTAATAATTATTCATGTGTGAACGCAATCAGATCACATGCGGCAAGATCAGCGGCAAGACAATGAGGCATCACTTGGACACTTAATGCATGAATCACAGATAGTCGGCCCGCGCGATTGCCGGCCAAGTCGTACAGTCAAAGCACTGTATTACATCACACACTGAGAATAATACCGCCACAACTAAGAAAAACTAAATCTTACAGGAGACCATGCTAAAGTTTTGTATTCTGAAGAAAAAGGGTAGGATTTTATAAGGACATAAGTGCTCTCTGATGGAAATTAACAGAAGTACAGGTATGGCCAAATGAATCTTATATAGACTATTAGAGAACAGAAAAAAAACCTTAAATTATTTATTTTTTAGATGTGGCCCTATTATTCTCAGTGTGCAAAATTTTCTTAACATAATATTAGGATGTAAGGAATTATTTGGTGGTAAAATTAAATCACGAAGTAACGCTAATTTCATAAACAAAACCCCAGAAGCCATAGTCAGTTAATTAACACCTATTTTTTATAATTATTTTTTGACATTTTTTTATTCTTCATACTAATATGAAATGACTTCTTCAGGAAAAGCGGATTGTCAAGGAAGTCTTCCTAGTTGTTTGAACAAAAGTCAGAAACACCTCTATTTTAAAATTTGTAAATAAATTAAGGATTGTTGTCTTTATAACTGTATAGTATACTGCCATAACTTTTACTACTTGATATAGCTTATTCCAAAGTTTTAAAAATTAAAAGGGTTGTTTTCCAGTGTTATTTTGTAATAAATTGTAATAATTTGAATTTGTGCATTAATAATTATGGCCAGAGGATCTATTTTTTATTTGAATTATTTTTGTACTTTTTTTTTTGTTATTGTATTATTATTAATAATATTGCATTGTGCTTTTGGAAGAATAAGATTATTTTCTTATTATTTGTTTTAGGTATGTTTAAAATTTAATTAGCTATTGAAATCATACGGTTATTTGAAATTCTGATAAGCTTCCTTTGTATTACTATCAATTATAATAGTGCCATAGTCGATGTATTTTCTGCTCTACAAGAAGACATTTTTAAAGTTGGTTTGGTTCGGTAACTGATTTCTCTTCAATTAGATTCAGTGTACTGATACCAGTGTGTAAATAAATAATATCCTTACATTGACCAATATGTTATATTATACGAGGGTCATCCACAAAGTAAGTTTCCCTGGGGCTGTTTACAAAAACAAAACACAATTTCAAGGAAATATTTATTGCAACAGACACAGCCAGTGTTCAGCTATTTTTCAACATATTCACCACCGGAATTGAAACATTGGTCTTACCATGGCACCAACTTTTGAATACCTGTGCCGTTGAAGTCTGCCGCCTCAGATTTGAACCACCATGTGACATCGTAAAAACGGGCCTTAATGTAATTGTGGATAATGTTATCACTTTTATGAAGTCCTGTATGGATTAATGCTGATACATTGAAAAAATACTGTTTATTGTGATCAAAGATTCGGTTTATGTTAGTTATCACATTTTCCTTTTTACGGCTTTGTTTTCAAGTACTTTACACCATTCAAAATTTGTTTTAAGGATTTTGTTTGTAACTTAATTGCATTGTCTACTGGATGTAGTGGTACTGCTTCCAGCTCACAGGATGACCAGTTCAAGGGGCTGGCATTACTTAACTTTCTCTTTTAAGCAATAAAACACGTTTCACTCCTCAGTTAAGCCTTAAGTTGCAGCTTCTGAGTTTTTAAGATTACAGTGCTGACATGCATTGATGGCTAGTGAAAAATGAAAAGACTTTAAAAGACTGGCATTAGATGTTTTGTTACATGGTGTTTACCACAGGTCAGTAGTCTGCCAAAAAAGTTCGTAACTTGTAACTGAGGGCTGAAGTAATGGTTCATGGACTCCAAAATGAAAACAGATAGGCCCCTACTTAGAAACTTTCTTACTGGTTGAAAAAATAGTTGCTTGCAGTCTGATACTGTATTATGAGTGGTTCAGTGGTTCACAGTTACATATTATCTTATGAATAAATAGCTTTTACTTCAGCTTCCATCTTATGTATATTTAAATAACCTTCAAATAATTATTTTGGCTACTGTTATCAATCAGTTAATATTATCAGATTAGTTGCTTCCTGAAATGATTACAATAATAATAGTACAGTAGAGTCCCGCTATTACAAACCCTGGTATTCAAAAAATCCACCTATTCCAAATAATTTTTAATCACTGCTAAACACAAAAAATAACTAATTTACACACATTAACTTAAGAAGTAAAGTTAGTGATTTTTTCTGACGAAGAGCGCTGAATCGACTTGAGGATGCAATGTTCCACCATCACCGCATGAACATAACACCATTTGGCGTTGATGAAGCATGTTGTTCGACGTAGCGTAAGGCGAGGTCAAGAGTATTTGCCGCATCTGTTTGTGAAATCTGCTTATTCTAAATTCCCGCTAAACCGAACAGTGTTCAATCCCAATTAATTCAGAATAGCGGGACTCTACTATAATAATAATAATAATTTATTGCAGTCAATAGACTTGTATACAAGTTTCTGACATTGTCAATGGGAAGCCTAACATATTACAAATATTAGTACAAATAATCAGCCTGCACTGTATTTACGAACTCGCAATTGCTTCATTATTATTTGCTATACTCTCCAGGGAGATATATTATTCAAAGAAATAGCAATTCAAAATGAAACTTTTTAAAACTTTTTACTAGTACATTTTTCAGTTATACATTATTGTAACTTTTCCCTTTCAAAAATATATAACTAAGGTTTCACTGAATATATACTAGGAATATATTTTGGTGCGATAAATTCATAGATATAAGCTGTAGGGAATACAGGAGTATTTTGATTTGCAAAATTGTCTCTATTGGCATTTACATTAAAACATTAATAATACAAAGTATTTAAAAAATATTCATCCAGTATGAAAGTATTACAGTAAAATTCCGCTATTCCAAAAATCCACCTATTCCGAACTGAGTTCAGAAAATATGCCGATTTTTTAAACTTAAAAACAGGTGAAATTAAAAAGACATTCCTGAAAAAAACGTACGTTTTTTATACAAAGAAGTTAAATAGAGACATACATAGAGCCTAAGCTTGATAAAAACGCCTGAAACCAAATTGGAATGAAAGCAATTGTCGGCTCCATTTATACAATTCCCCACACTTAATTTACGCCTTAACAAGTCAATATGTTGATATTATTCATGAAATCCGCCTATTTCGAATTCCTGCTAAACCGAATGGTTTTCGGTCCCAATTAGTTCGGAATAGCGGGACTCTACTGTATATCTTTTCTAAGCAATTGTGTACCATGGTTACAAATTTTCTGAGTTTGTTTCTCCACTAGAAATGGCGGTATAGCTGTACAATTTGGAATACTGTGTCAGTTTTACTCGTAATAATGAGCTGCTTGAAAATTCACTCAAAATAAATTTTAAAGTGTACATGTTGCAGGAATATACATTGAATATGCACTGTAATAAAGTGCATTTCAGTAAAATAATGCAAAAAATTAAACAAAACAGGGATGGCTCTTGGAGATTAAAATTTTGAGATTTTGTAGCTTCTAACAAACTATGAAATAAAAAGTAGTGCATTCTTAAATAGTTTGAAGACATGAATCTCACATCTTTAAAAAAATGATAGTCTTGTTTCTATTGTCTGTATTCCCCTGTGTCCTGCACCCAACTAAAGTAATGTCTATCCTGTTTTGAACTTTTTATTCTATATTAAATAATTATTTATACAAGTCATTATAGTCTAGAATTCATTACATTATTTTTCTTGTTCGTAAATAGAAATTTATAGTATGCTATTATGATTAAATTAATTCCCTTTCTCAACCCTTGAATTTCTTTCGTCACATGTTTCCATGTTCCCATGAATTACTTGTAATTTTTCTTAAAGGCATTAATTTGTAAAATTGTATTTCCAGCAGGTGCGAAAGAAAGAGCCTCCTCATCCAATTCGAGTGGCAAAGACCATCGATGTCATTGCCAGGATCACGTTTCCAACTGCCTATGCTGTCTTTCTCATCTTCTTTTTCATACATTACAAAGGATTCTCATAAGATATGTGGTGGAACAAAGTATAGCGTTTGTGCAGTGTTGTTGCCATCTCACAGCATGTTGTCTAAACATAGGTTAAAAGGGACGTACAGGGTTGATGCTATTAAATTGTCAACACAGGTCACTAGAACATGTGTTGATGATTGTGTGTTGATGGCCATAAAGTGAATACTCTAGTCGACAGTTGTCTCACAGCAATACAAACTGATACACAACCAAGCTTATGTGAACCCCCCATATTTAAATGTAAACCCTTTATCACCGGTGAGGAGGATGCTTTGATATTGAAAAGCTTGACATGATTTGTGATAGCTTCAGTGCAGTAAGTATCAAGAAAGACATTTGTTGATTTTAATTCTCTCGTTGAGAGTTTTCTGCTTGGCCCACAGGGTGTCAGAAGGCTAGCTTATCAAATTAAGGTAAGACTTTGCAGCACACTCATTTCAATCAATTTGTAAATGTCTTTTTAATATTAGAGTTCCAGTATGGTAGTTGAAATATTTACAATATTCCTACAAAAAAAAAATGAATACAGTATTCCTGTTCACAGACTTCAACGTGAATGATTTCCTCTTATATTCACATCCAGTCATACCTTACTTTGAAGAAAAGAAGTCACAGAGTGAATGTTTTACTGTTATTCCATTTAAAAATAATAGTAACTAAATGAGAGTGAAATTCTGAGAAAAGTTAATATTGTTTTTGAATGGAATAATGTTAATATATTCACAGTGGGGGCTCTGCAGCACTTTTCTGGAGCTACATCATTCAAAATCATTCGCTAAGATAGGACAGAAATGCATTGCTTGTAAATACCATTTCATCCCAAAACCTATGAGGAATAAACTAAGACTAATGCTTTCAAAACAAGTAAAAAAATACATACTTTCCAGAGAGTTTTAAAGTAAATAATACCCCTTTTGCTACCTTAATAAATCATTAATAATTATTTTATATTCCACATATGTGTAGAAAATCTATTTGCGAGATGATAACTAACAACATAAAACTTGATAGTCCATTACAGTAGGTAAATGCCATATAGAGTAAAATAATATAAAACCTTGATGTAATCGTACCAGTACTTTTATTAATCTCGCCTATTAAGATTGTTAGTCATGGCTATGGCAAGAGTCGGGTTTTCTTTACTTTATGATTGGTGTTATCAAGAGAATAATCATACTAAAATAGTATGTAAACTCACTCACATACTACAAAATTCTTTTCCAGAATTGTATAAAAATGTGGTTTCATTGACCCACATAAAGTAAAAGGCAGCAAAAAAATGTCCAAAAATACAGCAATTATTACTGATCTGAGTAAAACCTTCTTGAAATACATAAGTGACTTAGAATTTAGAATTCTAGTTTTATGCTTATATGATATGTTGCAAAAATATATCTTTTATGTCATGACCAAGTATATAATTTTTCGGAGGAGATGGTAAGCAGAACATAATACACTTTTCTAAAATGAAATTCATTCCGAGTGTCTGAAGAAACTGTAATTGGCCCTATCATGCAAGGTTAGGTATTATTTTAACTGTTAATACTGGTACCTAAAATAATGATTCCTACAATGAACTCATTGCAGTAATTGTATTTTTCACCCTGTTTTTCTAAAACAATGCGCAAAACTCGTTTATCTGTGATCTTTAAACTGGACTATATTAGTTTATGACATTTCCTTTGAGAATGTAATTTTAACAGGTCTGTTGACCAGCTGTTGTTGAAACCTTTTCTGAAACATCTCCAGTAGTTGTAGATAAGCACAGTACGGTAACTGAAAATGACTGCCAATATAAACTGAAAAATTTGTCTGCCTAGGTAAAATGCCCACCTCTGAATCCAAAGGTCACAAGTTCAAACCTGGTCGAGATTGAAATAGAGACTTCAAGCCATGGGTCCTAAAAGATTTACGGCATGTTAGGAACTCCAAGCCTAACTTAGAGCCTCTGGGCCAAATTCATCACCCTTTCATGTCTTTTAAATCTCCAGTGTTGTGATGGGCTTACCACTTGTCATTTGAGCCTCTTCTATGGGAAAACAAGCATAACTAAATTAACCTTTGGTAAATGAAACCTCCACGAAGCTCTGAGCATTAGAGCAAATGACAAAAAATCTATTGTACCGGTACTGGAATGATTGGAGTACTGTGTTATATAATACTAGCAAATCCTTGCGGCTTTGCCCATGATAATTAATTTTAAGATTAAAAATTAAGACCAAATAGTTAAAACATGATATTTATTAACAGTTGCATGCGAAACATTTATAAGCCTAAACTAAATGATTAATAATTAATGATACAGCTAAAAATCCGGCTTTGAAGTGAATTCCTCGATTAGAGCCATCTTTCCAAAATCTGTTTTAATTTGGAAGCAGCCATCATAATGTCCTTTGGATTTGTAGCCTTTCTTCATTCGGCACTTTATCTGTGATGTATGTTGCCAAGCAGCTTCTGCTTCCATCTTCCTTTGACAGAACCGAATCATTCTTTTTTAATCCTTTTTCTGTTGTTAATGATTTCTTTATTGGGGTTTCTCTCTTTCTGTGAATGTAAGTATCAATGCATCATAACTCGGGCCTGGATTTTAGGCTTTTATAGAAGGCATTTTAGCCTTTTATTTTCGTGGAATAGCCCTTTTTAGGCTTTAAACAAAGATTTTAGCCATCTTAATAGAAAAATATAATGAACACTAATATTAACACCCAAATAGTATTATAATTTTGACACAGTTATTCTAGTTTTTTTTTACAAAATAAACAAGTAACTATTCCTTATATCGGCACTCGAAAAATAGCATAAACAATTGACATATTTACCCTTTAATGATAAAATCATTTAATACACCACAAATTCACTTCCGATCTACAAAAATAAGTAGACTCGAGTGTCATGAATTTGTTCCTTTAATATCTTTCTCTGTCATTGGTCGGCAACTTGTTATTTTAAAGTTGAGACGACAATGGATTAGTTGCAGATTTCAAAGTATTGCAGACGGCTCAAGTTTTAATTTCCTGCGATGGCGAGGCAACACATTTTCGAGTTACAAAGACAAATGACAAAGCGATATATACATTGTTAATTTCAGTGCATTGTATAAATTTATTTATGTCTTTTCTTAAAATGCACAAAATCACATATTTATTTTCCTTTGCATTATCTGGAAAATCAAAAATCCTCTTTAGCCCTTAGTTTTTCAGCAAAAGTCCTCCTTAGCTCCTTTTAGGTCCTTCAGTCCGATTTAGTCTTTTTTAGGTTCTATAAGATTCATATATTCAGAAGCAAGGGGCATGAAATGGAAAAGTATGTTAAAATGTTCTAATTAGTAAGCTGGGGAAAAAATAGGTTAAAACCTTCAAATCCGGGCCCTAGTCATAACTGGTAAAACATAAATATCCATTACATCTTTCTGTTATTTCACCTAAATGATGTAGCTCCATGGTAATATGTAAATTTTGCGCATTCCGCGTGTTGAAGACAATGCTTACCAAGCCTGCCGCAGGGTCTCGCAGCCCTCACTATCACAAGATGCCAAAGCGACTTTCTATTAATTATTATTCTCAGGACCAAGTTTCATGTTCCATAGTGTGCACCTCACTGCTTCGTTTCAAATTCTAGCAGCAGTTTGTGTGCGCAACTTATTTTTAAAATACCCGCTGCTAGAAAATAAAATTTAGTTTTGTTTATCATTACCAAAACATGAGACTTTGAAAAATGAAGCTAAGATGTACGAATCAGTGTTTCCTGGTGCTGTAGATTGAAAAGAAGTGTGCACACGCGATATGTATATATGAATTTATTTTGCCCTTTTTGGCATTCGGACAGTGCTAGTCATGTTCTTTGTTATGTTTATTTGAGAGTATATGACTGTTATGAATGGTTGACATATTTATTCTGTTGCTAGTACCATATTAACGCATGTATGTGCTACTTAACTTCTTTCACAACTGTATTTCTAGTCATTAGAAGAGAATTTCTTCCCTATATTTTCACAAAAAGGTTGTGAATCGGCGCTCCATAGAATGTGATCTGGCATATATAAGATTAACTAACTTCCCTGTAAATAGGTGTAGATTAAGACAAGAGTAAATATTGAAGAAAAATATGAAAAATTTTCTTCATATCAGAGAAAGTTATATTTGAAAGCTAGATTCTAAATTTAAATTTACTGCTATACTTCTACTACAGGACTCCTTTTCGAGGTTACATTTACAACATGAAATTGAATCTTTTTACTTTTTAGTTATGCAAGTAATGAAAAAGATCTGATCTGCTCATTCTTGTTCATGATCATGTAATGTTAATGTAGGAATTATTTTGCTATTTTATTTTTATGTTTCTTGACATTGGTTTAAGTTAAACAAATATTTTGGATCATCACCATTTTCGTTTACTCATAGTCTTCAATGGAGAATGACAGTGCGTTCCACATAAGAGTTGGCCAGTCATGCGGGTTTCTGCGTCATGGCGGCCACGGCACTAAATCCCAAGCAAGTGGATGAAATATCTACGCAAATAAAGCTGCTAACGACATAATGATTCAGGTTCTCATGATTACAGTTAAAATTACAATGAAAATAACCATGTACCTCTTCACAAGATATGTTGGAAATGTCCTCCTTTTGCATCCACACAACACTGGCACTTTTTTAAGAAATTTTCTTTCACGCGCATAAGTTCAGCTTCCGAGATAGAGTTAATTTCTCTTCTGATATTGTCTTTAAGTTCTAATGTATGGGGGTTTGATCTATACACTTAATTATTCAAGTTCCCCCATAAATAAAAGTCACATATTGTTAGATCTGAGGACCGTGCGGGCCACAAATCCCTACTAATTACTCGATCTTCAAAAATTTCTTGAATGAACTTTAATGAATCGCAGAAATTTTTTAGCAGAATGTTATAATTTTTCTCCAAATTCATCTAATTTCTCCTCATTAAGTATGCACCGCTTGGCCCTTCGTTTCCTATCGAGAATCAAACCCGTTTCCCAAAGTTTACCTACAAGTTTTTGCACAGCTTCTCCGCTTGGAGGACGTACACTTGGGAATTTCACTACAAACTGACGTCTTGCATCCTTGCAAGATGTTGTAAACACATACAGATCATACATAAATATCCTTTGTTCTATTGTATACATAGGCCTATGTCATGGCATTGTAACAACACACGTACACTTGACACAAGCTGACGGGATACTGACTGCATTGTCGAGACACTTGAGTCAATGTCATGGCAGTTCAATGACACGTGGCAGCGTTGCCAGATAAATCACATGTGATTTTCACAGTGAGAACCTGAATCATTACGCCATTAGCAGCTTTATTTGCATAGATATTTCACCCGCTCCCTCAGGAGTTAGCGCTATGGCCACCGCGATGCAGAAGCCCGCATGATTGACCAACTCTTACGTGGAACGCACAGTATATTAAGAGATCCTGTTTTACTCCAAACATATGCACATAAAAATTCTTCTGGAAACAAAAGACAACTGGGTTGTGGAATTCATAGCTTATTTAAATCATTGAATCTAGTCTTAAATCTAGTCAATAGGTTGATAAGGATATAATATAGTAAACAATATCCACCTTGATAAGGATTTGTTGAAATTTGTTTTTCATAAAAGCAGTGAAAAGACGATACTTTAATGACCTGTTTTGTTTGGAGCGCTGAACACGTAGTAACACTATGCTGTTTGGTGGAAATTATGTATGCCTAAACATGAAATATTTTCACACAGATATTATTGTATATACAGAATGATATGATATCACAAGGCTGTGTTAATTTGTTATAAAAGAAGACAAGAGGGCTGCAAATCTGTCTCATGTTATAAAATGCCACTCTCCATCCAATATTTAAAGTATTAGAAGCAGTAACAATCCTAAATGCAAGTATGTTTAAAATGACATATTTTCTAAATATATACATTTAGCAAGGATATACTTACATTGAATTGGACCAACAAAAAGTAACACAACCTTCCCAGGAAAATATGTTTTTAAGACTACAGCTAAATAGGTTACAAAATAAATATTAAGGAATAGGCAAAAACCAAGAAAAGGTCACCCCTTAAGCTCCAGCCATTGCGTTGCTATGGCGATGGCCCACTTACCCCATTGCCCTAGCCACCAGCCTTTTCGTCCCGTACCAAAGCATTTGCACTAATTACTATAATACGAAAATAACCCTTGTACCAAATCATCCCCAGAGCCTCTTTAGCATTACTCAGGACCCACTATGTGACGGTAGAGGTTGATATGGGAATGAGAGTTTCAGATTTCAGTGGCATGCCACCCTCAAGACGAGTTTTTTAATAAAATCAAAACGACCCTTTTACCAATTAAAACTTCCCTTGAACCAAAACTACATTTCACAGTTGCAATTAATACGAAATTATCAACCTTTGCTATTTCATGCAGCTCTCTAAACTTAAATAGATGAAATCTCGCTTCACACCGCAATGATCACTCGATGGCATTGTGGGTAAGACGACTGGCTATCATGCTAGTGTTTAAATCTCATTAGATCAAAAATTTATAGGATAGGAATAGGTAGGTAGGGTAAAGAAGAAAAGGGATTGAATAGTAGAAAGAGGAAAAGAACAAACAAATAAAAAAAAATTCTAATTTTCATCGCTGCTAGTAGTTCCACTATTCACACCTAGATGTCTCTCATTGTTTAAGTAGTGAGTTGAGTGGGAGGAGCTTAAGTGGCGACCTGTTCTTGTTTTTTCCCAAGGAATATAGTGGACAACATGATTATATTTTGTGCTGGCTACTACATAAAATGATTCCTCAAAAGAGAAAATGGGTAACTGCAGATAGTGGTATGTTCTTCTGTGGTCTTTGACGTCTAGAATTATATCCCATAACATTTTCAAGCAAGGCATATGATTAATTAATTTGGCAAATACAGGGAATGCCAGTTTTGAAGAGCAACATTGCAAATTACTTATTTATAATTTGTGAGGTGTATAGTAGGCCTATGTATTTTGTAATACGGTTGTATTCCACAAAACTTTTCAAAGGTAACGTGTCATGCTGTGAATTTAATTTAAGTTCTTCTATTTGTTCTAGGCTTAGAACAAGTCGCTTTATTGTGACAGTAAAATTAATTCTGTGATAAAAGAACATGAGACAGATATGCATGAAGTCTGACCCAGCCAAAAGTTCTGGTTTTTACACATCCGGGTTGCTATTCTAAATATTTTATGTTGCGAATCAACAGCAATATGTATGTTCTTTAGCTTATATACCTTTCTCCAATCTCCCTTGTTGCTACAGAATGTAAAATTAATTTATAAATTAAAACTGTTTTTGTTATTATATGTGTATTTCTTTGGTTTAAATATCTGGATATAATATGAGTCTATATTTATTTCTTAAATATGGAAAGCCATTAGCGTAATGGCAACATGATTGTTAACAAATTTGTCAGAAAAGAGACATACTTAACGTCTGTACAGCAGTCAAGTTGTGCCTATATATTTTATAAAGAAAAACCTGTATTTATAAGTTGTGACATGTTTTGCACTGAAGATTGTATTTTGAATTGGCTCATGGCACAACTTCATTGTTTCTTGTGTAAACCGACTCTGTAGCAGCAATTTGCTTCAATTTATAATGTCACTGTGCCTTCCTCCTCTTTGCAGCAAAAGTGAACAGCGTGTCCGAGCAAGCCAAATTTAGGAACAGATTAGGGGATAAAAAAATATAGGCTACTTTCAAAATGAAACAAGAAAATTATAGATGTTGGCACTTGGAACGGGTTATATAATACTCCAAATAAATTCTCATTATTAATATAAGAAAATAATTGTAAGGAATCAAAACGTTTTTAAACTGAATTTTTAAAAAATGCACCCCTCTGCCTGAGCTTAAGGTGTGGGATACCTCCCCAAAAAACTACAGTATTATAAGATAGCTTCACACTCGCATCTAGCAGCATGTAGTAATCCTTTGATGAGCAAACCCACTGTACAACGAAAATATGTGAATTTGTGATGTTTCAAAAGGCAGAAATGAGTTCTTCAGTTTAGAACTAGCCCAAATATTAAGTAGTTTTAAATTTGAAATCTGCTTTCTCATATGGAATTAGAGATGCTGATAATATTCTAATGTTAAGACGGTTTTCCATTTTTATTACATGAACCTATATTTTCAAAATGAAAATCCGTTTTTAAAATTATCTCACGTTGATTGAAATATGCTTTCAATCTTATCAGTCTGGTGAATGTGAAATAACTGAGGGTAGCAAGAAGATAAAATATCACTTTTTTCCTGAACACTTTTTAAAAACTTATTTGTAATAATATCTATATCATTAGTTATAATTAGGGTTCAAATGTTTATGGCCTAAAAAAGTAGAAAATATGCCCTTCAAAATGACTAAATATGACCCAATACCGTATTTTCAAGGAATAAATGTTCCAATTTAAAACGTTTAAAGACACTAAATTCTTACATCACACGAATTCAATCAGATAATCACTTTTTAACAATTTTGGTGATTTACAGTTTTACTTGTAATGAACTGCTATTTTTAAAGAATTTGTTCCTATTTGCTCGCTTCAGCAGCTCCAAATATGTGTAATATTTTGTAGATCTTGCGTGTCCCTGTAAAATATGAAGAACTGCATTAATTTTAACATTGAAGTTACCTATTAATTTGGCATAAACATTAAATGAATGAAGTAAATGTCAAATTTAATTTGACGATGTTGTACATACACTATATAATTGTGCTCTTTTACCAAAATCATAACTAAAATATAACGTAAAATTACAAGTATGGCTATTATATGACCAAGACCACAAAAATAACAGAAATAATACTTTATATGCAAAATAAAAATGGTCCTTAGGGTAACAAGTTTGCAATTCGTGTTTAATTTGTGATGTTGCGAGAATGCATGAAAATATGACATGTTATAAACATCCGAATCCTAGTTATTTGACATAACACCTTCAC
This sequence comes from Ectobius pallidus, assembly GCA_964059195.1. Taxonomy (NCBI): domain Eukaryota; kingdom Metazoa; phylum Arthropoda; class Insecta; order Blattodea; family Ectobiidae; genus Ectobius; species Ectobius pallidus. The sequence goes on along the minus strand of CAXKWD010000005.1, from coordinate 13,604,151 downwards.
AATAAGTGACTACAAAAAGAATTACAGTAATAAACAAAAAAAATTATACCGGTATTTTGAGTTTTATAGTGTGATAGAAAATTACATCATAGTTTCTTTGTTTAAAGTCGACCTGATGTCTGCAAGAAAATTGAAACCTGTCTTTATAGAATTTTTTTTTTAAACAGTCATATATTTATTGCAATTCTTAGTTTCATATTTTTAAGACATGGATCTCTCTGGATTTTATCTGTAAAATGTTAAAATTTCCAAATTTACTCTCTTGGCACACTTTCCTAACAATGAGTCTCTAGCAAACGAAGAAGGCCAAGATTTCGATTATGGTTTGCTGATCAAGGGATAAATTGTGATTTTAGTAGTATAATTTGTTGGGGAATATTTCAATCTAAGTATTTTAAAAAATAACATTCTAAAGATTTCACTTTGCTTTGTATACATAATTTATGTTTTGTGTACAGTATTTGTGTAATTGTTAAAAGGAACAAGTGAATTCCATTAAATTTATTAGGAAGCTGCCAAATCCATAAGACAACATTAAGATAATAAATTCTATACTGTGGTAAACAGTGGCTTCTGGCATTCTATTCCTTATCCAATATAATGTTAGAAAAATATTTCTACAGGAGCATTGTTTTGAACATACTTCACTGCTATCCATGCATTAGAATACGATCATGTGCTATGGGTCACAGAATGTTGGTTCTTTTAAATACTCGACACAACTTTTTCTATTTTCAGCCAATTTCCACTGATGATACAATTGTGAGCTGGTATATCTTTTCAGCTTAGTAAAAATGGTAACTATAAGATTCTAATGAATAGTTGCACATCCTAGAGGTCCATAAAAGTGGTTTATTTTTAGGGAAAGTATGTTTTAAAATTTCAATATTGTGATTTTTTTTTTAATTTGGCGGTGTTATTTAAAAATTATATATATATAATGTAAGTTTTATAATTCATCAATTAAAATTATTACGAACTACTTAAGTATTTTCTATTGTCATTCTCAGCTTGAATCGAACATCCTGCTGTTTATATTTTAGTGTATTATAGGAAATATTGATTTTAATTTTGTTCTGAGTTCGTAATGAATGATATCTGCAAGGAACTAACTAACATTACTTGAAAATTGAATTGTTCTTGTTGTGGATTTTCTTAATAGACAATCTTGATGAATGAAAAAATTCAATTTAATTTATATTCTTTCAACTAAAATAAAATGTCACTGGCTTTGAACTTATGAGCAGACTATGCCTCATAGCCGTTGTGTTCGTTTAATGTTAATATCATGAGGAAATGATGGAAGTTACGGAAGTAATGTTTAAAAATGGATTATTTCATCAAAATAAGACAACATTGTTGCCAAAATTCGTCTAAAAATTGGAATTGAGTTATTATGCGAAATTCGTGTTATTGTGTAAAATTCACATTTTTATTTGAAATTTGCGTTATTTCACGATTCAGAAGTGTTATTTTTGTGGCTGTAGACAGCAGTATAATAAAATTCGACAAGTATTTATCAAATTGATCAAACAAGGAAGAAAATATGTCAGTCTTCCTTATGAATATTTGTCACAAATTTCAAATATGAAAACTGTAACATAACTTTTCCTAATCGTTTTTGAAATCTCATTCTACTAGCAATTTCAATGTGTCACTATTTCTTAGTACTGTATTTTTAAAAATTCAGGAATTTCATCTCAGTTACCTCACCATGGTTTTTAATCACTGATCTGCTAGCTAGAGATATGTCTCAAACTAACAGATTAAGATTCACTGCTTTTGTATTCACTGTGAATAGCAGTATAAGGACTTATTGATAGGTATCAAAAAGCTCAAGTTCACAAATTATCGCATGATGTCACCAGCCATGTTTCAAAAAATTGTAGCATTCTTGCAGACTGATATTTCAATTCCAGGGTTAATTTTTATTATCATTTCTTACACCAATAAGGAGTCTCAAACTTTTTTTTTTTAATTATCAAGCTTAATCACTTGAATGTGCATGAGATAATTTTGGAGGAAGTTCATAGTATACTATGATGACTTTTTAGTTAAAAAAAAAAGTATATATATGTAAATATATATAATATTACTTAGTCCATAGAGATATTTAAATACCGGTACCTTACATTATTTATTCTTTTAGTTATATATGCATTATAAAATTATATTCATTGATCAATGATAAAATCTAACTGCTGTCTAAGAATTATTTCATCTCTCTTCCTGGATTTATTGGCATTATTTAAGATTGGTGGTTTAATATAGTGTTGTTAATTTTACAAAATTAGCAGAATGTTTATTCTATTTTCGCTTTAAGTTCAAAGGAGACATAAACAAACTCTAAAATATCACTCCGCCGAGCATATGACAATACCACGTGGAGATTTACCCACTGCAGAAAGAAATGTTTTCAAACAGAATGAGGATTTGGTATATTCCAATGTTCTCAATAGTATTGTATATACTTTTAAAATTATTCATCTCCAAACAGCTTTTAATAAGTTATTAAACTGGTCAAAAACTAACGGGATAACTATGAACAGGGAAAAGACCGTGATGATGACCTTTAGAAGGGGCGGGAGATTATCGATGAATCAGAAAATTGAACTGGAAGGAAAAGAGCTGAAAATAGTAAATAATTTTAAATATCTGGGGCTGACATTCCAAAGCCACGGAGATGTCTTTACCACACATGTCAAGGAGAAAACTGCGGCGGCTATAGCTGCAATGAATGAGGTGAAGCACAAAGGGAAATTATCAATGGACACGGCAATTGAACTCTTCAAGCTGAAAGTTGCACCAGTGGTGACATATGCGCTGGAACGTATTTGGAGTCATCTAAAGAAAAAAGACCTAAAGGCGATAGAAAGTGTCAAGTCAAAATATTTGAAAAAGATCATGAATCTCTCAAAATTTACCCCTTCACGCCTCGTATATGTCCTATCCAAAGAAGATTACTTTATAGCAGAACTCCGTACACAGTTGATTCTGCCCGCTACAGCGGCCTACGACGAGCTGATACATGAACTGCAACAAAAGAGGGCAATGATATGGGAGGACTTTTATTGTACCGATGCCATGATCTTCAATGAATGGAGGAACTCAAATTATGAGTTGAGGCATATAGTCACTCGTTTCGTGGTACACGGGTTCCATCATAAAGTGTGTTCTATCAAGAAATATCATGATCCAGGGTTACAGTGTCAGTGTGAATTGTGCGGACGTCAATGCGACAGATACCATGTGATGTTCTGTGAACGACGCGGGCTTTCCCTGACCAAATTCTGTGAAGAATAAACAAATGCACATTGTGCGAATTACTTAATTTATTATTTAAAATTATTTTTTATGACATGCACCATTGTTGATAAATGTGATAGTTATTTTGAAAAGATCAAGACATCTGTACATTAGGCGTAATATAAGTATTTTACAAGAAGATAATGAGTATAAAAAATTACTTTCATTTTGAAATGTTGGCTGCCTAATTCAGGGGCGTTTTATTTTTGAATTTTGTTGACTATTCATTAACTTCTGTTTTTTTTTTTTTTTTAATTTGTTTATTTAACTGCATGTCCCATTACAATGAGAGTAATACTACATGCACTAATTACTAATATTACATTTTAATGCATACAATATACTGTCTTTTATCTTCCTTATTCTATGGCTGGTTACTGTGGAACTTATTCATTACCTTATTAAAACTCAATTTTCATACTATTCTTTACAATATTATTTAACATGTAGGTATACTCTATTTATATAATATTAGTTAATCTCCTGTATTTCTGATATATTAGTTAACTACTTGTATTACTACTTCATTCTTTTACATCTTATCTAAATCTATCGAATTAATGAATGAGATTAGTTCTTGTGTATAATAGCGCATTAATTTGATTTTGTCAAATGTCCATTTTCCATGTTTACTTATCATATTGTTCTTAAAAATTTGTCTTTCCCTTTCAAGTTTGATACATTTAAATAGTAGGTGATCCACTGTTTGTTCTTCGTTTCCACACGTACACATAGGACTGGTTGTAACTGGGCCAACCCTATCAGAGCTGTAAGTTACATGTAACTTTTGACAAAATTTTTGTCCTCACATATGTGTTGTATAGCCGATATAAATAAATAAATGAATGCACATTCAGCAGGTCATATCCAGTTCTTGGGACGGGGCTATGGCAAGTTCATTTCACTGATGGCGTACTTGAGTGTGTGCACAGCCGTCGTAAAGGCCTTACTATTTACACTGTTGTAACGGTTTAATTAGTTCACTTAGTTATTATACATCAGGTAAATCTGATCGAATTAATTTTGTTTCAGAAAAAGATTTGCTTCAGAAATGTGTTTCTAAATTTCTCTGCACGAAAATAGCTACAAAAAGGTACGGTTTGAACCGAACTATTTTATTAGGAGCAAGAGTGTGCATACTAAGCAGCAAAAGTTACAGTTTGTCCACCAGCCAATGGGGATCTCCCTTGTGATGTGGCTTTGTTTAGAGCTACTTTGAACTTAAAGTAAAATTAGTTTAGGTATATGATCATTGAGATAGATACCGTATTATTGAACTGGCTTTATTGTAAAGCTGGCATGAATTTGATCTTTGGTAGTTGAAACCTATTTCTGTTACCACACCATTGAGAAATTTCCACATGAATTGTCATATAGTAAGCACAATACCATATCTGTACTATAATTTTATACATCAATCACCAAGTCTGCAGCTTGCAGAAGTATTGACGATAGTCCATTAATACACCTAGGAAACGTTTTCCCTTCTATGGGGTTTAACTTTTAATTTTTGTGAAAAATTTTTCAATTTTGCCCAAACTGTCTTTTTGATACGAAAGTTCTATGGGAAAAGTTATTTATAATCCCACTTTCTTTCCTAAGATATAATTTTGAGAAGTAAGTTGTTTCATAGTAATGAATGATGTTTAATACCTTCTGTAAACATATGAATCAATATCATATTTTGATCATATACTGAAATCCTAATATATAATTAATTAGTGATAATTAGGGACTGGAATCTTAGGTTTTAAACTCTTTTGTTCCTTGCTTGCTAACTGTGATAATTTAACACAATTATACATTTCATTGTCATGGCACTCACATAGTCCAATCTAATAAAAACTAAAAATGCTAAATAAGACGTAAAAAACTAAACTGGCTAAAACCAGGCACGGTTCTAGCTATAGGTCACAGGGTCACGTGCCCCCCCCCCCCCAACCCCCATCCATTTTGAATATAAACTGTACTGCATTTGTAGCAACTAATAAAATAACGTAACATCTATTTCAAACTTCGTGTTTTTGCTTTGCTTGTCAAGTTTGGCAACATAGCATGGGTCGAATTTCGTTCGTGACCGGCCGCCTCTCATCCCCTTAACATTTTGCCTTTCTAAGCTGACGGATTGCAGGGAGGGGTTATGGCTAGTTTAGTTTGTACAGGGTCACAGTATTTTTGCGACTTCACACGAATTGGCGCTGTATGCACTCTTGAATGCCTAATTGGATTCATATCCGCTAGATGGAGTGAGAAAAAATATAACATCCCATTTTGTATTTTTTTTTAATTTTGTAACCCATTTCCCGGTAAAGGAAATTGTTAATGAACCAAAATCCCCGGTTTCTTTAGATGCAAATTAAAGGCTTAAGAAGCTTTCACTTGCAGTTTATTTCCAATGTTTTATCCAACAGGATGCCGAAAGTGAAGTATTCCAAAAGTTGGTTGGTTAATTGTAAAATGTTTTTGTTGAGTTTATGTGGAGTAGTTGGAAATGAGATGGGTAATTCTAAAATTAATTTTTCTATAAATGAACTATAAACTGTTGATAACTATGCAAAAGTGTTATAGTTTTGTGGCCCAGTGCCATGGAAAAAGTATGTAAAAATTAAATTAGTTAATATGATTGTTTTAATCTATGTAAAGTGAAATTTAAAATAAGTGTCTGAAAATGGTAAAAAATTTAAATAAGACTTTTTTAATATGTTTAAAAAGCTAATGCAGGGTTTGTAAAAACCTAAAAATCCGGGCCCTAGTGATAATGAACATACCTATCCTTTGCGTGTAAAGCTGGTATATCTACAGTGGAAATTAAGTTTTTTGAGTTTGTGTTATGTATTGGCAGATCAAAAGCATTTGCATCTTTAATATGCATTGTGTTATCACGAAGAAGCAATATATTGTTAACAGTATTGTATATTTTACAACTCTATTAGAAAATAATAAATTTCAAATAATCAGTTTTGTAGTTACCATTGGTACCATAACCTATATATCACTACAATTCAATGTTAATGTAATTTTAGTATGTGGTACTGGTCTTAAGACTTTCCCCATATCTAAGTCTTGTAAGAACATACCGGTACTACTGTAATTAAAAGAAAGTTCGAGGAATTATATAGAATACAGAACAGGGTTGGAAGAGAATGAGTTATTGACAGGAGCTGATTTTTTGGTGAAATAACGAGTGTCATTTTGGTGTTGATTTCCTTCCGTTTTGATGGATATTTTGCTAAATAAGTTAATAGGTTGTTATTTTATACTAGGTTACACTTGACATGATTAATTTTACTTCTTTTTTCTTTATTTTAATTTGAAAATGTAATGATGACCTTATGAGAAATACAACAGTATTTTAAACAACTTCAGAGAACCATTTGAAAACAAAAACTGCCAATCACTATCCAAAAGTATGGAATCTGTTGAATGGCGTGAGTTCTTTAGTCTTTACTGTAAGAAGTCAAAATTATTGATAACTTCTGACAGTTGTAGAGGTGGCATTTAAAGGCTGCTAAGAAAAAATCACTTACCTCACAATAATTACGAATATTTTTATCATACATCCTGGAAGAGCGTATTTTGTACACTTAATTTGCCTAATAGTGATATAAAGCTAATATAGCTAAGGAAAACTGTTTTGTAAAATTTCTCGCTTATCACTGTTAAAAAATTAAAATAAAATAACTAGGGATGGGTCTTCGATACTTTCGACACCTCGATACTCTCGATACTTGCATGGTATCGGCATCGAGCGATACATCAGAAAACTCGCTCGGTACTTTTTTGATACTTTGGTAATTCTGCAATTTAAGGAAATGCTGTATCTCTTTCTGCTTTTAGTAGTCTATTGAATACAGTAAATACTTCTATTTCTTCTTGAAATGGAGAAAACCACTCTGTGACTTTTGTCTAGTCATAAATAAAGACTTTCCTTCTTTTAAAGTCCAAACAGAAGAGATTCTTAATTGTTTCGTTTCTTGTCAAACATTTAGTTTTAATGTAGAGTTTAAAAATAATTATAGGCTACTGATGATATTAAATTTTCTCTAATTAAATATGCACACTTAATTAATTTAGCTGTTATTACACAGTTCACTCAAGTTTTAATTTTTAATGTATCTATTTATTCAAACTGTAAATGTTGACGATATCGAGTATCGAGGAAAAAATCATGTATCAGTATCGAGTATCAAGAAAATCTGGTTTCGACCCATCCCTAAAAATAACATAAAATCTGTATGTTATGTCCTAGTGTCTAGATTACTAAACCAGGGCATAATCTGATATGATTTTATTTTACTTAGTTTATATTCTCTTTTCAAAATACAAACGTTAACAGGACATAATCTGCTATGATTTTATTTTACTAAGTTTATTTTCTTTATTCAAAATACAAACGTTAACTACAGATTAATAATTTAACAATTACATTCTCTTCTACACAGTTCTTTCAGTTTAACAGTACTACTGGTATCCTGTAGCTTACAACAGCTACAACTGCAACTAGGTTTACATCTAAATCTACAAACTTACTAAAAAGAAAAGAGAAAGAAGGATGGAAGAGCTTTGTTCAGCTTGCCTGTATTTGGTATTTCAGCCACAAAACAGTTCTTCGGCAAACTTGTTTCTGCTCTCTCTTCCTTGACATCCTCAATCTTTACAATTTATTTTATTTTTATTTTTTCTTCTTGATGTGCCTTGTCTATCAGCCATTTGATTAATCCAATCAGTTTTCGTCTGTTTTGTCTGTTTTGTCTGTTTTGTCCCTATAAGATCTATTTTCTGCTTTATTTCCTGTCTGCCCAGGGATTGCTAAAGTTCCTTCCTCCTGTTAATGATTTGTTTGAATTTATTCTTGATTGTTGTTTACAGGAGCCTGTTTCCCTAGCAGTCTCTCACATCGTCTAAGGGGAATTCTCCATTTCCATCTCTGTCTCCTCTCATATGCCCCTTTCCACTGCCCTGTTGGTCTTGTACTCTCTCGCTGCCTCCTCAGTGACCAGTTTGGACAGTTCCTCCAAGACAACATATTGATTCTTGTCCCTCAGAATCTCCCATACAGGTTTCCCTTGCAGAGGAGTCCTTTGACTTGACTTGACTTTGAAGGGGGGGGTCTGATATCAGCCCTAGCACTGCGACCTTTTCAGATCTATTGCGCATCCCCATCCTTTTGCTTTCAGTCAAGCAGTCTATTGTTCGAAATGAACCTAATCAGACTGCTGACCGGGACATGTGATAGTTCATCTATCCTTGGAAAATGATTGCCAAAACATTCTGCTCTCGATTTAGCAAGAGCCGGGCAATCACATAATAGATGAGTTACAGACTCATCTCCTTGCAGGCATCTAGTGCAGGTTGGGTTGTCATGCAATCCCATCCTATGGAGGTTGTATTTCAGGGCACAGTGTCCCGTAAGGAATCCTGTTACCCATGAAAGCTTTCTCCTATTGAGTTTTAATAGGTACTTTGCCCTGCTTTTATCAAGGTCAGCAATTAGTACCTTGGAATGTCTGCAACCTTCCGTGGAGTTCCAGTACTTCTGGTGCTCTTTTTGAGCCCAGACCATAATTGCCTGTCTTAGAGGAGTCCTTTTCTCTAGGATTTCCACTAAAAGAGCACGTGTTCCGGCGTCTGCATACACCCTTCACACGTAGAGCATTGGTCATTTTTTTTTTCTTCTTCAGACATGACTCTTACTGGCCATGTCCAGTAGAAATAAAAATACACCTTTGTATGGGGTTAGGTGTTGCAGACACAGCCGCTCCCTGATGTCCAGGAAACAATCCTTCACTCTAACACCAACTCCTGCTGTCGTCCATTCTTCTTGCCATTCCTTGAGTAGTTTATTTCTTATTGCTTGTTTTTCGAGATTCCTTATCCTATTTCTTCAACTTTGACAACGTTCTTCTTTCTATAGTACGTGACTCCTTTCCACCTAATTGGGAGGTCCAGAGCGAGAGTTGGCGTCCCAAAAACCCCAGTGAACCTCAGCAGTACTTTCCTTGGGTACTTCATAGTGTACTTTTTTGTGTGTGAGTTTGTGACACTGCGACTCAGACCCCAGCTCCAAGCCCACGATGTAATGGTACATCGGGACTCAGAACTTCCTCTGTTCCAATGCAGCTAGTTTCGTCATAATTTTTTCTGATTTCTGTCTCACCATTTCCACGTGAGTTCTGAAGCTTTGGGCCTCATCCACGTGTATTCCAAGGTAATTTGTATGTTTCAACCTTATGATACTACTACCATTGATCCTTACAGTTGGGTTTCTCTTCAACTTTCCTTTCATTAGCACATAGGTGGTTTTGTGCGCTGCTATTTGCAGCTTTGCCTCCTTGCACCAGTTGTCTACTACCGTCATTTTCTGTTTGATGTGTTTTCAAGATCTGTCCTGCAGTTTCCATGTGTCAGGATTAACAGATTGTCTGTGTACAGGAGCACTTATCACTGTTACTAAAATGTATGGTTCCTGTTCTCCCGGCGGCCTTAAAAGGGAACCTAATGAAAACAAGTACGGTAGCATGTGTAGGCCTACTGCTGGCTGGCGGAGCTTTTTTTTCACAAACAAGAAAGATGGGCCTATTATACATTGAGTTTATTTCTGAGGAGCCTGGCAACTCACCTGTTCTCAAGTGAACTCATCTGATGCATGTTTTTCTATATTTTAAATATTTCTTATATTTAAGTGAGAAATGAAAGCTGTTATGTTTCCTTGCTGCAGAAATTTTGTGGAAATTTTTTACACCTTGTGCCTCTAACAATTTCTAATAGGGATTTCTATATCTTCTTGTGTTGTTTGTTTTATATGGAAGTAGAAATGTTTAGAATGAAGAGATATTTGACCAACACCAAAATTATGGCCATCTTGAAACATGATGAAATAGATGCTGATGTATAATTTTCATCAGATAAGGACCAAGATGAAAATATGTCAGAAGATGTCATTCCTTTGGCATTACATATTCTTATAAAGAAAAAGAGGGTACAATCTGGTTCAAAGGGCTGCCAAATATTAGAGGTAGAACGCCTGCTTGAAACATAGTGACAGTGAGACCTGATCACATCGAATCACAGTGTCAGGGGAATTTTTCTTCAAAAATAATCTCAGTATAGGTCTAGATTTATAAAATTATTGTCAGTGGGGGGGGGGGGGGACAGTGTTTACTATAGAAGTTAAGTAAACTGCAGAAAATTTGCTAGCGTGAATCCTCGTGTAGTGCTTATAGGCATAAGTTCTGAAGGGTTAAGAAATAGGATTCAAGGTATTTCATTGGATAAGACAGAATGCCAATGTAGAGTAGTCTTCATTAGATTTTTCAATATATTGTATCAGCATTTTATAAAACAAATTAAAACTAAGTGATGTAAACAGTGGAACATACTGAATCTTGAGAAAAGTCAAAAATAAAAACACTTATGTCAATTTATATTATGAAACTAGTCCGATTTTATAAATTAACATAAGTGGAGTTAAAAAGTGTTTTTATTTTTTACTTTTCTCAAGATTCAGCATTTGATAAGTTTATCATGTCATTTATTCATCTCCATTTTAAGTGCCGTACTTAATTAACAGTTAAAGCCAATGCCAGCCTTAGAGCTTAGCTGTAATTTCAAATCAATTGATTAGCCTTTTCACTGCTGCAGACGTATAAATTAATCGCAGAAAAGATTGTATAAAAGAGGAATTATTATATTAATAAAGTAATAATTTATTGAAATAACTCATAATCAACAGATAAGGGTTAATATTAATATTTAATACACTATTCCACCTTTACCCTTAACATATAATATACAACTTATTATGAAAATGCATTTCGGCGTATGCTGCGCCATCTTCAGTTCAAATAAGATGTAATGAACACCACAATTCTTCTCAAATAATGTTGTTTATGAAATTTTTTTATAAACATTATTTGAGAAGAATTGTGGTGTTCATTACATCTTATTTGAACTGAAGATTGCGCAGCATACGCCGAAATGCATTTTCATAATAAGTTGTATATTATATGTTAAGGGTAAAGGTGGAATAGTGTATTAAATAGTAATAATTTATGTTAAAATATGTGGGTTTTTATTCTTGTGCTTATGGCTGTCATTGATGGAAACTAACTATTCAATGAAATTTTTCGTATTCATTTTAAACTTATAATTCACTGATGTTTTACTTGATGATTCTTTATATTAATGAGTAAATTAAGCTCTGAAAGGGTGCTGCTACTTTTATGTGCATGCATAATGGTATCAGTTTTGTGGAATTTCTAGTAAACACAATTTAACAAACTTCCCATTCCAATACTATTAATTAAAATCTTAAGTTGGTTAGGTTAGAATGGGAAAAAGAACTTAACAATCTGAAGCAAACACAAGCACAGTGATGTGTGTCTTGAGCACCGTGTTTGATAGTGCAAATGTATAAAGATGCATGGATAGTGGTTGGTAAGTTGCAAAACATTGTCTCCTCTTGTCAATAGTGCTTGTAAAATATCACAATTTTCAAACTTGCCTCAAATATTATAATGGATGTTTTTGTGTATGCTAAGTGTGTTTTTATTATCAATGCCTTGAAATAGCTTTATGGAGTAGCAATTTAAACACACATGCACTTTTTACTCTATTTGATTGTTATGCATCACAAGATGATTTAGTGTCAACACGTTTTTAATATAATAGCTTTATATCTCGTACATATTTGCATGTTATAAACCATGACAGCACTTTTAGCAATGGTTGTGTTTGGTACCAAACTGTTTTACACATATTGAAATCATTGTAAATACCAAGCTGTAAATAATTTCTTGTATATTTTTCTGAACATGATTTTCAATATAAGATTTCACGGTTACATCATAAAAGAAGTCTTCAATAAAACAACATTACACCAATAAACTTCCTCCTCCTTCATAATAACTAGCCAAAGAAATTTAGATACAGTCAAACCTCCTTATAACCATAATTGTGGGCCCTAGCAAATTATATTGTTATATGAGGGTTATTGTTAATCAAGGTACATCTTAAGAAAACTGCATGCAAAACAAAAAACTGAATTATGTACTTACACAGCCTAACGGAAGAATTTATTTAACATATACTGTAAAAAACACAACACTTTCCTCAATTTCTCTTCCCTTTTTAAGAAATGTAGCCAACGTAGTTTGTGAAAGTCTGTACTTTCTTGCAACTTGTATCTGCTTCAAACCATCATCCAAATCTTTAAACGCAACTAATTTTGTTTCAAGACATACTGATTTTCGTTGAGCGGAAGCCATAGCTAATTTTTACCTGCCCACTGAAAAATAACTTTAAAGACTGTTAGCAGCTGTTTAACATTGCGTATAGCATACATCGCAGGAAGTTCAGGCCATAGCTATTTTCTGCCAGCCCACTGAAAAATAACTTTAAGGACAGGTTAGCAGCTGTTTAACATCGTGTATAGCAGGAAGTTCAGCCACACGGGGAGTGGAAAGAGAGCAAAACGAGAGCATAAAGAGACAGGGAAGAAAGAGAGCAAAAAGAGATAGGATAGAAAGAGAGCAAAGAGAAACAGGGAAGAAAGAAATAATATGGAACAATCAAATTGGTCAGTGACCTTGTACTCCACCCTCTACTCAAAATAAAATTCCTCTTCCGGAATTCCTAAACATCGGCTTAAATGTTCACACCAGCTGGGAAGGACACTAATCTGCTACATGCTACTGCCTGCATTGCTAAGTTGCTGGTATAGAATGGCAGTTTTACTTCAAAATATGTATCGTTATAAAAGGTTGTTCACGAAATATCTTAACCGCTATAACGAGGGACAAATAACGTTATTAAAATAGGTATTTAGAATGGCAGTTTTACTTCAAAATATGTATCGTTATAAAAAGGTGTTCACGAAATATCTTAACCGCTATAACGAGGGACAAATAACGTTATTAAAATAGGTATTTAGAATGGCAGTTTTACTTCAAAATATGTATCGTTATAAAAGGGTGTTTACGAAATATCATAATCGATATAACAAGGGACAAGTAACATTATAAAGGCTAGTTTACACAACGAAATTAGGTTTCGTAATTGAGTTTCGCAACTGTTTTTTACTTGAATGCGCAAGCGCTAGATATACTGGCAACAATGAGTTACGACATTACGCAGTTTCGGCTGATTCCAACTTTTCATGAAACTATAACAGTAATTTTGATATTTTACGCTTATTTAGCTTTTTTGCGTTTCGTAAAATGAAATGGGGAAGTGAGGAAATTGTGAAATGCCTGTATTCGTACGTGTTTCAAACATTTACATGGGATCTTAATAACTTGAACTTCAGAAATAACATGAAATGTGTGGTTGCATTGGAAAGAAAATGTGTGTAATTAGTTTCACGAAATCACTTTCATGAAAGTGGTTACGAAATCTAGTGTCATCATGTAAACTAGCCTTTAGGATAGGAAATTTTCCATGACCATAGAAAAATATCGCTTAATGCGGGTTTATGGTTATATTCTTTTTGTTATATGGAGGTTTGACTGTATAACATTCTAAACATTAAAGGAAAATTAATGTGTTTTCTTATTAATAAATAGTATGTTGAATTGATACACTTGGGCTACTTGTACAAATTGCAAACCAGTTGTGACTCATCCATCAACAGATATCTCCAGTAAGGTAAACTTTGAAGGTACTCCCATTTTTGCTGTACAGTAATTGGGGGGGGGGGGGTTTGTAGCCACCACCTTTTACTTCTCAATGGAGTTTGTATAGAAGTAAACTTTTCCAAGAGGGCTGAATGGACCTTAGCCAGTTGAAGACACAACAAGAGGAAATGGCAGTCCATATTGGATCACACAGGCTGAATCAATGGTTGTAAATTTGTATAATAAACAATAATCATTGCATGTCAATGACCATATGAGAAGCACCCAATTTATGAATTATATACGAGGTGCATCCATAAAGTATGTTTCACTTGGACCGTTTACACAAACAAAACAAAATTTTGGGGAAATATTTATTGTAACAGATGTAGCAAGTGTTCAGCTTTTTTTCAACATACTGGTATTCGCCAGAGGAATTGAGAAATTTGTCATACTGTGGGGCCAACGTTTGAACACTTGTGACATAGAAGTCTGCCGCCTGGGAAACTTACTTTATGGATGCGCCTCATATGTTTATACAGAATGTGAATTGACTCAGTTTGTCATTAGTATGAAGCAAGGCCTTCTCATAAAATAAGACATAAATGCATAATCAACTGACAAGGACATTTAGGGATATGTGTTAAGTAATTTCCAATCTGATTTTCCAAGTAGCCCGAAAAGACTCTCCCATATTGAACCTGTGCATTCATGAATATGAGCTTGGATGTCACTGTTGCATCAAACTCCGTTGGTCACTTTTCTTTGCTTACTAGGGAATTAAAATGTGTAACATGTAGTGGGATTCATTCAGGTAGGTCACGCATAACATGCTACACCAGTGTGATGTGATAAGCATACTGCAGTGCCACATGTTCTTTTGGTGCAGATGGAAATGACAAGGAAACCACCGGAAAGTGGACAAGTTAACATTCTATTCTTGAAAATTATGAAGAAATGTGCATGCATTTATGGTATGTCATTGGGAAAAAAGTCTCCTCTGCAAATAAATAATATTAATATTAATTTTATGTCTTAGATCCCAGTAAGTTTTTATATATATATATAAGAGGGCCGTCCACAAAGTAAGTTTTCGTGGGGCTGTTTACAGAAACAAAACACAATTTAATGGAAATATTTATTGCAACAGATACAGCAAGTGTTCAGCTATTTTTCAACATACTTGCCACCTGAACAGACATTTGTCATACCATGGAACCAACTTTTGAACACTTATGTCATAGAAGTCTGCCGTGTGGGATTTGAACGATTGTATGACAACCTTCTCTGCCATTTCATGAGGTGTAGGAAAAGATGGATATCACTGGGAGGGGGGTCTGGGTTGTAGGGTAGATGTCGAAAACCTCCTAGCCGAACGTTCGCAGGAGATGTGCAGGGAGATGTTTGAGCCTCCATGCTACAGTGACCTCACTCCCAGTGATTTGCATCCTTTCCTACTCAAGAAATTGCAGAGAATGATAGAGATTGACAGAAAAACAGAGAAGGTTGTGACACAGTGGTTCAAATCGGGAAAATGGTACTTGACGAAACACCTGATTCCCCCACTCCTACTCTCAATCCCTCCCCTACCGGCGGCATTTGAACTACTAGCAGCAACGGTAGGGCCATCTCTTATGCAACTGATGAAACAGAAAAAATAATTTATTTCTGCTTTATTCTCTTCTTCTCTTCCTTTCCCGTCTCCTTCCTCTCTTCCTCTCACCTCCTCTTCACCCTACCTACCTATTTGAGACCTATTCCTACTAGTAAATTTTGGATCAACCGGGATTTGAACTCGGAACCCCTAGCATTATAGCTAGGAGTCTCAACCATTACGCCATGAGTGAATGTTGAGCAATGAAGGAAGCTTTCATATATTTGAGTTATGATAGGGGGGATTTCATGAGTTTTAACGCAAGAATCGGTTTTTATAATTTTGAGATATTTTGTTAGTTATGAATAGGGACCGGATTTTTAGGTTTTTAAAAACACTGTTTTAGGTTTTCCATTAGGTGAAATAGTTTTTTTTAGGTCTTTGTCCAAAATATCGTTTTCGGGTAGAACAATTGGTTTAATGAATTTGAATGTGCTACATAGGATTCAATACATAATACTTGTTAAGTTTAACTTAACAAAATTGACTTAAATTTGTGTCTTGCTTTAGGACAATATTATACAATTGAAGAAAGAAAGCATAAACAATCAAAAGAAGCCGTGAAAATAAGATTGTCTCACATTTCCTGGTTACAGTATATCACTAAATATCTTTCAAGATTCTCAACTGTGAAGTTCTTCCTGTTATCTCTTAGAATACATTTGAAGGCAGAAAATGTACTTTCAACCTCACATGACGTCAGCAATAGTTGTTCGTACGAATATTTTAAAAGGAATAGGCCAGTACTCTTACACTTCCTCTCTTGATACTGTCATCCTAGACGACATTGGATTGAACGAAACGCTGGTGCTATTAATTTCAACTCGACAAAAATTGTCTCTCTGCAAAATATCGATTTATCAACTGACAAACAAAAAAGACAAAAAAGTAGCCTAAATTAGGTATTTTAGGTTTAATATCCCGTTTAGGTACATTTAGGTTTTTATGCCCCATTTAGGTATTTTTAGGTACCACAGAATTAATGTGGGTGAATCCTATGGACATGATTCGAAAAAGTGTATAATCGCTTTTTGTTTTGGAAGTAAGGAAAAAAAAAAGGTAAAAGCCTAAGAATCCGGTCCCTAGTTATGAAAAGAGTAGTGTAGGTGCAAGGGTATTTTCCTGCATCAATTAAGCCATATTTTATTTAACAATACGGCATTTTTTATAATTGTGAAATATTATGTATAGTGCAAGGGTATTTTTGTATTGTGAAATAGCCTGTTTTGGGTTGCAAGGGTCCTTTTTATAATTGTGAAATATTATGTGGAGGTGCAAGGGTGAAAAGAGTAGTGTTGGTGCAAGGGAATTTTCCTGCATCAATTAAGCGTTGTAATTGTGAAATATAATGTATGGTGCAAGAGTGTTTTTGTATTGTGAAATAGCCTATTTTGGGTTGCAAGAGTCCTTTTTATAATTGTGAAATATTATGTGAAGGTGCAAGGATCTTTCTTTTTTATTGTGAAATATTAGGTGACATGTCAATTGCAAATATGCATTAGCGGTGTTGAGCAGCGGCTACAGGCGTGATGGCATGTGCTACAGGGAAGCGAGGCAGACGGGAAGCAGACAGGCGAGTGGCGAGTGGAAAGGGGACTCGGGTGTGTTGCAAAGTAGGCCTACCATCTTCCCTTCAAATCCCAGGCAGTCTTCTATGGCACATGTATTCAAAAGTAGGTCTCACGTTATGACAAATGTCTCAATTCCAATGGCAAATGTTAAAAAAATAGCTGAACACTTGCAATAAATATTTCCATTAAATTATGTTTTGTTTGTGTAAACAACTCTACGGAAACTTACTTTGTGGACGGCCCTTGTATATATAATATGGCCTAATTCTCCTGGTGTCACCATGGCCATTAAATCTAACAAAAATTAGTGGCCTATCAAAAAGAAGCTGCACTCCCTTTTCCTACCATCATTGGGAAATAAAAAAACAATCGTATAGGTGCAAAACAAAATTGCCTGAACCACGAGACTAATATGAAGATTGAAACACACATGAAACTCATTCACAGGCCTTCCGGTACTGCTAAAATATACAGCAGAGTTCAATTAATTGATCATAATTAGCTAAGACATTTATAGAAATGATACTGATTATCAGAAAGGTTCATATATGGTAGCATTCTGACGTCACAAGAAAATAGTTTTACATGCTCTGATTAATTACTAATCAATATTAAATATTGAATCTCTAATACCAATGAGAAAATAGTTCATAGATAACTCCCCAAAAGAATTACCAAACCAAATGGAGAATTTGTCTATTATAAAGTCTACCTAAACCCATACATAGGCTAATTTTAAATTTATAAGATTTATACTAGGCCCAATTACAATCAGCTTAAATTGTCTCATTTAAATATAAAAAAATTAGACTTGTAATTGTCAGTATAATAAAATACTCATACATTGAAATGATAATCAAGAATAAAATAAAATTGTTTTCAGTGGATCACATGTATTTCCCTTTCTTCAATCTTCACGACATTTTTGTCTTATCCTTCAGATTTATTGAAATTATAAAATTATAAAATAATATTTAACCCTTTGCATGCCGTGAGTGAATTCGCTCGAATTACTGAAGTCAGCTGCCACTTTACCATCATAAATTGCCAAGCGATTTTGAGCAGAAAAGATGTAGCCTAATACAGAAGAATGTGTAGGCCTACCTAAGTAACGACACTTAATAGATAAATTTATGAAAGCTTTTTTATAAAAACGCCAATGTAGTGTATTATTTGTTTATAATATTAATAGATAGGCCTACAATAACTTAATATTAGCTTCAAAAACTACCATCAAAACCAATATGTTTGTATAAAAAATCTTATTTTCTTACTTTCACTTTAAAAATTTGGTAAGCTTATTCAAAATGTAGGCCCTATATATGAAAAAAATGAAATGCTTTAACTTAAAGAATGCTTTATCTAAACAAATAACATTAATTATTATTCTAGATTTGTTGAATTTATTAAAAGTACAGCCTGTAAAACAATAACGTGGAGAAGAGTAAGAAACCACAATTTTAGGCCTACTCACCTAAGCAGCTGAGAGCCATGAAACATTGTTCTAGAACATTTCTGTTGAACTGTAGGGCCTACTGGTAATTCCAAAACTAAGTTCAGCATGCTTTACCTTAAGAGTCCTGAATCATTTTTTAAAACAGGATGCCTTACGCATGGTGTACTTTGAAAATGTCCACTCGGTAATGAAGTATGGAATCATATTCTGGGGTAACTCGACCCATAGGGAAAAAAATATTTAAGTTACAAAAGCAAGCATTTAGAATAATGTGTGGAAAGAAAAAGAGAGAATCATGTAAACCGCTCTTTGAAAAAATAAAAGTCCTCACTCTCACAGGGGAGTAGGCCTATATATATATATACTCTGTTATGTGTTATATGGTAGATAATATTGAGAGATTCCAAACTAATAGCAGTGTTCATGAACATACTACTAGAAACAGGAATGATTTACATAGACCAGTTAATGCATTAAAACTTTTTCAGAATGGTGCTTATTACTCTGCAATACAGATATACAATAAGCTTCCAAACAACATTAAATTATTATGTATTCGAAAAAAAAGCAAATCTTTCAAAGGATCTCTCAAGAAATGTTTGATGACTCACACCTTCTACAATATAGATGAGTATTTCCAGTTTGAATAAGTTTACACTGTAGTATATTATATATTATTATTTATTACTTGCTTGTGTATTGTAATCTGACGTGTTCTATATCCTTGATTCCCTCTCAACACAGGATCTACAGAACGAGATAGCTACATATACATCTACATCTACACGTTATAATTTTCACACTAGATTTATATTTACCTTTATCATATTAAAAACATTGTTAATGTGTTACAAACATTTTAATACAATTTCTTGCAAAGTGCCGGTCTCCTTAGTCACGGTAGCTAAGGCGTACTGCCTTGCAGCCATGGTGAAGGAGGCTGTGGGTTCGAGTCCCGCCTCGAGCATGGGTGTTTGTGTAAAATAAAGGAAAACAGGAAAACAAAACTGTAAAAAAAAGATAAATTAATCAGGAAAATTGGCCTTTGGCCGGTTAAATTATAAAAGCAAAAAGTGAGAAAGAACCTGGGAGTTTGCCAGAAATTGTGTGTCATCATCATTGCTGATATCATTATCCGATAACACTTCACAACTGCCTAAATACTGTAATAATAATTCGTTATTATTAACTAAGAGTTGAAAAATGTGATTCTGCTTTTCTGTAATAATAGGCGCCGAAACATGTACAGGTAAAACTATACCAGAAGTGAAGTCTAGTGTAAAAGTTTCAACTCGTATATAATTATTATCTGCTTTTCTGTGTTTTCATTAATTACTTTGTTTTTGTTTATATCTATATATGTGGTACGATTCTATTACCGACACTTTTATCATGCAATTTTATTACAGTAGAGTCCCGAAAACTCGGCACTCTATAACCTGGCAGTTCAGATAACTCGGACACACCCTGGCAGTGCAAAACACAGAGTGCAGTGCGAAAAACAACAGGATATTACACATTTCTTTAAAATATGTCTTTAGTTTTTGCAAATTAGGCTAGTTAATTTTCATTATAGACAGCTTTACGCTTTATACCTTATGTATTCTCAAGCAACCAATACAAGTAACTTACTGTATTTTCTGAGGAAACACTCGTACTTATTTTTTTTTTTTTTAAACCTTTCCCGATAACCCGGCATTTTCACACACTTGGCCACCCTTCGGTCCACATTAGGCCAAGTTTTCGGGACTCTACTGTACCGATGTTGTATTTTACAAAGTAGTGGCAGCAATGTCTATGAAAATATTTGTGGCGACTTTACTTTGTATTCTGTTATCTGTAGTGCTCTAAAATGTATAAGAATTACAAATATACTTAATTAACATTTAAATTCCAAGAGACAAGAACACTGTACTACAATGAATTTAGTTCACAGACGGGACTTTGAAATTCTGGAGCATCTTTCGTAATCCCCAGATATGAGCCTATGTGATTTTTACATTTTCCTGAAAATAAAATTACCTCTTAAAGAAGTTTGCTTTAGAACCAGGCGGCCATTATAGCATCAGTAGAGCAATCTGTTTGAGGATTAGTGCAAAAAGACACTGCCTCTGGCATCTGTCGTCTCCCTGAGAAATGAGGGCGAATTCTTGATGTTGGAGATTACTTGTGAGCACTCCAACAATGTGACTGTTTAAAGATATTTTCTTTATTGATAATTTAAATGTTGCCATTGCATAAGTTGATTAATTTCCACAGAAAAGAATATTAAGGTACCAGTATGTCAAATAAGTAGGCCTACACATCTTATTCTTTTGCTTATTATTTAAGTCTTCCATTGTAGGAATGTTTATGTTGCCCACACCTTGCAGGATTACAACCTGTCGGGAGAGGTATTATCTTTGGATAATACACATTTTTTTTGACCAGACAGGGACATGGAAAGCCTCCTTGGATGAGTGTTCAGCCTAATGCAGGGCCACCTCCGAAACAACATGAACACATAGTACGAGACACACCAGTTGTGCTCACAAGCACTCTGAACAAGGCACGATGGAATGAAGAAGATAATGACAGCCAGATGATCCTGGGAGCATAAGGGCCTAAAGTTACCCGACATTCATCTTAGAGGTGAGAAAAAAAATCATGTAATCACATACTAAATTACTGAATAGTTTAATCAGGGTTCACAGAAATACAGCGAATAGGTATATTCCTGTGGACTGTGTGAATGTCTGAAATGGTGAATATTGGGTCGGCTCCCATATCAATTAGCGCTCCAGGTTCCCTTCAGTGTTGGTACCACTGACTAGTAGGCTATTTCTTGATTATGGAAAGCAGGAAGGATTTGAGAGATAATATGTGTAGGCTACATATTTACAATATTTAGGCTTATACAAGGTCATATTTACAATGCTGTATTTACAGAAATGTACAATATTTATATAACTTAGATTGGCTTGTATAAACTAATACAGTACGGGTTTTTATATTACGCTATGCACTGAATCACAGGACGAAATGAAGGAATTATTAGATAGAGTCAAGAAAGAAAACGAGAAGCTTGACTTATATATCAATAAGAAAAAGACCAAGATTATGATAAGTCACCACCAGATATGGATGTTCTGTTGGAATATGAGGAAGTAGATCATTTTACGTACCATATCTGGGATCCATAATATTCATAAAGCTGGTGGCTCCACATAGGAAATACGGCACAGAATAGTTCTAGGCAGAGACCCTGCATCGAAGCTGACAAGGACTTGGAAAGATTGAGCTCTAACCAGGCTTACTAAATTGAAAATATTGAATGCTCTGGTGTTTCTACTTTTCTTTTATGGAGCTGAAACTTGGACAAAAAATTAAAAGGATTGCAAAGGACTTGAGATGTGGACATACAGGAAAATACCAAGGATATCATGGATGGACAAATGTACTAATGAATCAATCCTTCAAGAACTCAGGGTGAAGAAGCAGTTGCCCAGTATTTGCTTCCAGCAAATCCTGGAAGATGATAAGCCCATTATGACTGGAAGACAACTTGGAAAAAATGATTATCCAAAGCAAAGTTGAAGGGCAAAGATTGCATGGAAGCCCAGCAAGGCAAAACTGGACCAGATGATGGAGAAAACTAATAGAACGTTGAGTCAGCTATTCTGAGATACCGAAGACCGAGAATGATGGAGACAGACTGTCAAGCGTATCCTATGATGAGTCACCAACTTTCAACTTTGAAAGACGGAGTATTGAGGATGATTTATATTAAAAGTATACTTATTGGGAAGCAAGGAAGAATTTTTAAAAATTCAGCAGTGTTTAAATTCCTATTAGCTACAAGGCCACATCAGGAGTTCGGGATCTGTGACTATACAGTAGGGTAGGCCATGGAACTATTGATTGCCAATTATTTCTATTACTGGTATAGGTGTAGGCTTATTTTATGGTATTAATTTAAATGGATATCATGCAGTATGAAATGGTGATGGTATGTAAATATCCAATTTGGCATTTGCTTTTATGACTGGGGAAATCATGAAAAATCCCATGTAAAGTTGGCCGGCTACGGAATTTGAACCTGGGACCTCACTAATGCAAATCTACAATGTTACCATCTTAGCCACCTTGCTTGGTGGAAGAAAATTGCTTTGTAGTTAAATCAGCATTAGATACAGTGAACGCCCCTTAATATAATTGCAGATAATGTTATCAGTCTAGTAGCCTAATGTTATCACTTTTATGAAGTCCCTTACGGATTAATACTGATATATTGAAAAAAAATGCTGTTTATTGTGATAAAAAATTTGGTTTATGTTATCACATTTTCCTTTTGCGGCTTTATTTCCAAGTACTGTACATCGTTCAAAATTTCGCTTTTAATGGTTTCATATCTAATTAAACTGTATTGTGTTGTATTGTAGGCCTACTGTTTCCAGTTCACAGGACTAGTTCGAGGGGCTGGCATTAGGCTACCTAACTTTCTCTTTTCAGCAATAAAACACGTTTCAACCCTCAATTAAGCCTTAAGTTGCAGCTTTTGATTTATGAAGATAACATGCCGACATGCATGAAGGTTAGTGTAAAATGAAAAGACTTGAAAACACAGATGTTTTGCTATGCGGTGTTTACCACAGGTCAGTAGACCTACAAAAACACTCGTAACTCTCAATGAGTATGTATTATTGAAATGAAAACAGATACAATTAAAAACTTTATTACTGGTTGAAAAAATAGTTGTAGTCTAAAACTGCATTATAAGTGGTTCAGTGATTCACAGTTACATATTATCTTATGAAAAATAGCTTTTAATTTTGTTTTAGTAGTGTATTATCTTATGTATGAATAAATATCCTTCATTTAATTATTTCAACTACCTTTATCAATCGGTTAATATTATCACATTAGCTCCATCCCGAAATGATCCAATAAGTGGTGTGCACTGTACATACATTCAGGCAAATCTTTGGAATTGAGAGTTTACATTTGATGCTTATTTTAATAAAATGATACAGATTTCCAATAAAATAATGATAAGCTAAGGTGACCATATTTTTGTGAACAACAATCGGGGCATGTATTAATATCATTAGAGTGACCAAAAGAAGCGCTTTATGTCCTATAATCATTGTCTTATAGTAATAAAATAGAAAAGAGCGCTATGTGTGTGTGTTTTTTTGAGGGGGAGGGGGGAAGAATTCATTGTCTTAATATCCCATAGTTATATTCATTTTCTTCTCATAGGACATACAGTGGTATTAATGAAAGGTGGCAGTCAGATGCGCGTGAGAGAGGTGATGCATGTAGGTGGAATCATGGGGAGGGGTAAGATAATGTTGAACTGCACTAGCAGGAGAGGAGAAGCGATTGTAACAAGGTCTCTTGTTTCTTCACTGCATTGTACGATCTTACCTCACTGAAAGCAACAACACAATTAACCCATACACCCCTCCATGCAGTACGAATGTTTATATTGGACTCGTCTGCATCTACTGAGCATCCATGCTTGGACTGCCACGTCTGATTAATACCACTGTACATCTTACAGTTCAATCAACATATAAACACAGCATTTTATTTTACTGAGGAACTATAGTAGTTTTATTACCATAATGTAGGCCATTTTCATAAATCGGGACAAAATTGGTACATTTGTAATTAAAAAGAGAGAGGACATTTTTCGTTCCAATAATACACAAAATTCCGGTTGTTTAAAAAAGTTTGTCCCGACCAAATTGGGACGAATATTCTCATTATAATAAGCAACTTTTTTTATACACTTCTTCGTACAGATACATAACTCCTTTTTGCTTTGACATTTTTTATGCAGATTTTAAGTGATTTTTCATAGAATTTACAATTTTTTTTTTTTTTTTTTTATTTATTTATTTTTTTTTTTATTTTTTTTTTAAATATGTAGGCTATATTTAGTGACTTATTTACAAAAACTTGCTGGCAGCCTTTGCACAGTGAGCAGTTTGATGTTACTTTAATATTTTCAATTATTTTAAGCCATTTTCTAACAACTAATGATAGATTTGCATTTGCATACAATTATATCTGCTGACATTTAATTTTCAATTATTTTAAGCCATTTTCTAACAACTAATGATAGATTTGCATTTGCATACAATTATATCTGCTGACAAAGTATCTGACCACTCCCAGCCACTGGTAGCGCTAGTAGTAGATTGTCGAGGAAAAAGAGAGATAGTGTACGATTGGTTGCCCAATGTGCGTATTTATTGCGAGACAAATGAGTAGTGAAGAAAACGTGATGTTTCAATTTCAAGTAAAAATAACCTTAGATTTGCTGATGTAGTGTGTGAATGTTTCGTAAAGTAATGATATAAGTGATTAGTTATGAATTCGAAGTGAAACTGAAACTAGAGAGAAACCACATTTCTTAATCTTACTGTCGCCATGGAAACACATTCTAGAAAGTTCTTGTTTACAGTGCGTTATTGTCATCGGTGTTGGTTTTGAAGTGAATTTCATTTACTGTTCTGCAGGTAAGTTACGGTTTGAATTCCATTGCTGGTGGATTTAGTATAATTTATGGATAAAATTCAGAGTGTTAATAACTTGGCGCACCTTTTTTCAGAATTACCCATTAATGCAACATGACTGAGCAACTAGGAAAAGTTATGAAAGGTGAAAAATCTCTACTTAAGAAGTATGAAATTCCTTTGGATCATTTGTCCTTCGAATACATCGAAAAGTGCAAGGAGCGAAAGGAACTAGAAAAGATAGTGAAAATCTTGAGGTTATAATTTCATATTATGAATCTAAATTTGTTGTAGTTTTATGCACTATAGGTAGACCTAGCAGATAATTTAATTTTGCTTGTAGTCTTCCAACGTTCTGCATTTTGAAGTTTTTTATTTGATTCATTGTCATTTTGGCTTTATTCCTATCTAAAGAGAGGCTGAAAATGATTTTCAGAAATAGTGTAGGGCTTGAGGTTGTAGGACTACATTAGGATAACTAATCTGGGGCTCTTTATTTTAAACAGTAGGTTCCTCATGTGTTTGTCTAAGTCCGCTGAAGTTTTTCGCGAAAGATATATATGCTGCACCCCGGCGAAGCTCCACCTGCTCTCGCCCGCCCGCTCGTTTCCCCTGCTGACCCTCGCTTCCAAGCCAATGCGCATGCTACTGCTTGCTTCCCCTACGTCTCCTATCACGGCTATGTACTTGCTCAGTTATGAAAATTACAATTGTACCGTAGTAGCCTATTACTTTATTAATTTAGTAGGACATTCTGAATTCTCCCGAAATTCTAGTTCAGTGGCAATTAGGTTATGAACACTGAACAGTGATGTTAATTTAGGAGGGCATTCTGAATTTTTAATAGCCTGCCAGTTCCTTCCCCTCGCTTCCGAGCCTGCGCACGCACCTGTGTACCATGGATTCCTTGCTAGTCGTAATGCTGTTTTATGAAAGGTGGAAGGGTAAAAAGCTTCTGCATTTAGTTAAATAATGATAGGTAAATTCTAGGTCAGTGGCAGGTTTTGTTAGTTTAGGAGCAATATACTCAATAGCGTGAGGTTTATTGTGCCTCACATTGAATGTCTTCTGTGATGAAACCCTAAACCCCCGTCTTCTGAGGCGGGTCGCGTTAGACAGTTCGTGGGAGGAGCCTAGAGCGCAGCATAAAACTATTTTTTCCCAAGTTTTTGTTAGGCCTACCAGTATCTCGAGAATTTGGGGAAAAAAATATTAAGTTGCATCTTGGGATGTATGTTCTCACCCACCGCACCTTTGTGATGCTATACCACGATCTAGCGAATTCTTCTGTCCTCATATTACGAAGAAACTGTGAAGTTAGTACTTTGCAATTCACCCTGCTCCCCTTTCCACTCGCCTGGCCGCTTCCCCGCCTGGCTGCTTGTTGCGTGCTGCCTGCCCTGCTTCAACTCAGCCCATGCCGCCATGCCTGTAGCCGCCGCTCAACGCCAGTAATGCATGATTGCAATTGACATGTCACCTAATATTTCGCAATAAAGAAATACCCTTGCACCTCCACATAATATTTCATAATACAAAAATATGCTTGTAGGCCTACCATACATAATATTTCACAATTATAAAAACCGCCATATTATAACATTAAATATGGCTTAATTGATGCAGGAAAATTCCCTTGTACCAACACTACTCTTTTCATAACTAACAAAATATCTCAAAATTATAAAAACCGATTCTTGCGTTAAAACTCATGAAATCCCCCTATCATAACTCTAATATACGAGGGCTGGTCAATAAGTAAGGTCTCCAACACTCTAGCCCTAGCTCATAACGTCGGACGAGAAATTTGGCGCCACTGCCATGTCCCGCTACCCCCCCTCTTTCAAACGAACCATCGCTGCAGCCGTTAAATTTTTAAGTGTCCGAGATAGAGCTGTTTGAAATGGATCTCCCGATTTCCGTATCCGCCAAGTAATAAGTAATGTCTCCAACACTCTAACCCAAGCTCACAACGTCGGACGAGAAATTTGACACCACTGCCATGTCCCGCTATCTCCCCTCTTTCAAACGAGCCATTGCTGCAGCCGCTGAACCTTTTAGTGTCCGAGTTGGAGCTGTTTGAAATGGATCTCCCGATTTCCGTCCCTGCAAAGTGCGGCCTCCGCGAACCCACCTCGCACAAACCTTATGGAACATAAATTTGTCACTCAAAATGGTCTGTATGGAACCTTTAGTAATGTCAGGAAGCAATATCAAAGTTCACGAGTAGTGACGCATCGATCTTGTCGCACCAATTCATTGACTCTTCCACCATCTCATCTGTGACGGCTGTTGTTGGTCTCCCACTTCGTTCTTCATCATGAATATTTGTCCGGCCGTGTTTAAACTCACGAACCCATTTACGCACATTTTTTATGTTCATACATCCCTCTCCATAAACTTTGCAAAGCTGTCTGTGAATTTCAATCTGCGGAATTTTTTTTGCAGTAAGAAACCGTATGACTTCGCATAGGCGCACTTGGCGGGGGCGGAAATCGGGAGATCCATTTCAAACAGCTCCTCTCGGACACTAAAAGGTCACCGGCTGCAGCAATGGCTCGTTTGAAAGAGGGGAGATAGTGGGACATGGGAGTGGGGCCAAATTTCTCGTACGACGTTATGAGCTTGGGCTAGAGTGTTGGAGACCTTACTTATTGACCAACCCTCTTACGAAAGCTTCCTTCAGTGCTCAACATTCACTTGTAGCATAGTGGTCAAGACTCCTAGCTATAATGCTAGGGGTCCCGAGTTCGAATCCCGGTCGATCCAAAATTTACTATTAGGAATAGGTCTCAAATATGTAGTAGTAGTAGTAGTAGTAGTAGTAGTAGTAGTAGTAGTAGTAGTAGTAGTAGTAGTAGTAGTAGTAGTAGTAGTAGTAGTAGTAGTAGTAAATGATTTATTTTGCCTGGCAGAGGTAGGTAGGGTGAAGAGGAGGTGAGAGGAGAAGAGGAAGGAGACGGGAAAGGAAGATAAGAAGAGAATAAAGAAAAAACAAATTATTTTTTTGTTTCATCAGTTCATTAAGAGATGGCGCTACCGTCGCTGCTAGTAGTTCAAATGCTGCCGCTAGGGGAGGGATTGAGAGTAGGAGTGGGGGACTCGGGTGAGTCGCAATGTACCATTTTCCCAAGAAACTCGTGATTGGACGTTGGTGGTGTGACATCATACCGCTAAACAGAAGGTGACAGGCTGACAAACCTCTGGGAAATATGGTTGGTTGGTTGCTAATGCCCAGCTTGTTGGAGCTCTTCCATTAGCTGTCTTGCTTCCCAGTAGCATGTAGATAAGTCTGAGCTGTGTAATGCTCTGCATTGTAGTAGGTGCTCGCTGTCCATAACAGATTCTTGTTATTCGCAAAGAACACATTTTGGAGAGTTGTAGGTGGGCCATTCCAGAAAAAAGTCAACCAGGACATGGATTTCTAAAAATGAATGTAATTAAAAAGTAAAACCATATTTACATAGGGGAAGGATTATATTTCACAGGAATATTTTGTTTTTTGAAGATATATTTTATTTAGTGCAGTTAGGGATTCCTAGAAGAAGAACCTCTTTTACACCAAGTACGCGACTGAATTTCTCCACCATTGTTATTGATAATTTTGTTTCAAATAAAGGTAAAAAACTTATCAATTAATCATAGAATTAGTAACTGGTATTCATTAAGATTCTTTAAATGCACTTATACATGTATTTTAAAAATATTTTATGTATTTTAATTAATACTGGAAGTTTCTGTGCATTAGGCATGTAATTCCGTCACAAAAACGGACATTTTTCTCTGTTACTATTAAAGTAATGGCAGTAGGTGGGAGAAAATTTGTATGCAAAGCTAGTTTTGCCTGCTTTACAACCAGACCATATCATTTGTTTCACAGGATTATATTTAAATCAACATTTAGGGTCGTGACGGAATTACATAACCTGTTTCACACACTGATCCTCTTACTAAGAAACAGCACTTAACATGAACTTAGGTAGTTTAAGTTGAAAAAAAGGTATGTAATACTAAAATAAGAATAACAAGCATACTGGAACTTTATTAGGCACAGAAAATTATCTGTAATATTTTATTGGGTTATTTGGAGTATCAATTTCTTCAGTGACCAAAATGGGTAAAACAGCAGCAAAATGTCAGCGTGAGTGCCGGAAAAAAAAAAAAAGAATGCAGAATTACATGAAGAAATGAAAAATAAAGACAGAGAGCAGAAAGCAATTAAAGAAGCATCTAAGAACCACCTTCAACTCAATAAACTAAGATGACTAATTACGTAGCAGTACAGAAATTGAGATGTAAGAAAAAAGAAGAATGTAGAAATACTGTAGAAGTTCCCTCAACTACAGTGTTTTGTAGATGACAAGCGGTTTGTTCTTCTCCTGCTTAGATACGCGGTCCAATCAGAGACGGCGAGACAGAAGGAAGACCCATCCTGCTAGCGGTACTTCGTTAGCTCGTACACGTGATTGGCGGTGAAGGAAAACGCTTCTCATTTGAAAAATACTGTGGCCATTCTGCTTCAACACATTCTCTATACAAATCAAGATAATCCTTTGGAAAAGCTGTGAAAAAGGTTCTGAATGCTCTCCCCGCTAGTCCACGAAAGCGCTCATCTGTGGTCAAGGATTTAACTCCAATTTCAGACAAAACTAAAAACCTCAATCAGCAGGTTGTCAAACTGCACCTGGAAAGACTGAAGTCCAAAAAAGGTACATGTTGATGACTCTCAAAGAAGCAAATGCCTTAGTGTATGAAACTCATACCGTACCGAAATAAATGAGGATTTTCTTTATTTTGCAGTTTGCAAATGTTATGAAAGATGGAATAATGTCAAAGACGTTTCACATTCCAGAGACATTCTTCATGTTAAAGTAATTGATCTGTACAAAATTTCTACCAAACTGTAAAAATCCTCAGAATATTGTGATATACATTATTTCATAAGCATATCTGATAAACAGGAAGATCATTCCAATGAAGGCCAGGTATATACAATTGTGATTTGGTGTATGCCACTTATGCTGGGAAAAAGCAAACATGTTTTTTGTAATTCTAATAACCTCCACATATCCACACAATGATATGTTTGAAGTTCTTAATTTGAGGCAGAAAGATGATAAAGGAATTAGCTTTGTATTTCATGGAAAAGAAAATAGATGTTGGCTACACGCCAGTAAAAAAAGTGAAGTGTTCCCTATTGAAGGCCATTGAAGGCTCAGAGGGTTCCAGGATGTGAGGCTTCCAGATTTTTAGATAATCAGCACATGAAGGTGGTAAAGTTGTCAGCCTTATGCACTGCTGGCCGCCTTTACCCTTAGGATTGCTCCTGATACTCATTTCTGTTAGAGGCTGAGTCGACCCCAGGGCCATAGTGCCATATGCCAGTGACCTGCAGAAATTACCTGAACAACCAGTATTTCAAGTAAGAGGGTGTCGTAGTCATGTTTTCACCAAAGTGCCATGGGTGAATAATGTTAAACAAGCCAGATACTGAAAATAATTATATGATTAAGTATTCTTTACATATATACGCAACCTGTTCCTATTTTATTTTGTTTAATAACATTAAAAACTCATTTAAGTGTTAATTAGATATAGACAGTCTACAATCTTGATGACTGGTATGAGTACAGTTCAATTAGATAAATTTTAATTTCAAAGGAAAATTTGAAATTCCGTCACGTAATTCCGTCACACTCATTCATTCATTAATGGTATCTAAATAAAAAGATGTAACTAGTTTAGAATTTAATCACATAAACTACAGCTCTTCTAGTTTAGAATGATGTGTAAATAAAGTTCCTCAACCCTTAGAGTTCACAGAGTTTCAGAAGGTTTCACGCTTTGGTTTGTATGTGGTTGACATTTTGTAATTCCGTCACAAATATTAAAAACATTTTTTTTCCTTCTAAAATTATTTAAATCCAGTAAACTTATATACTCCTAGAAGCGTCCATACATCACCTATCAACACACAAAGAATCACTTTCTCTCATAAACACAGCTCAACGTATCTGTAAGGACTATGGCAAAAAAGGCATGCACTTTGTAATTCCGTCACAAATGGAATGGCCCAGGTATTGAGTTTGTGTAGGTGAGCTGCCAAACAGTCGTGTCCTGTATACAGTCTGAAGAGTGCTACTGCATTCATTCTGGGGCTGTCTGGTACCAGGTTTGTCTGTGTGACTAGAGGTTTCCATTTTTTATTTTCACTTTCTTGATATATTTCTTTCTTTATGTTCTGTTTGATGGATTTATTAATGAGTATCTTTGCCGAATGGAATGGCATTGTTTGCTTTCTAGACTGTTGGATCTTATTGCCTTTCTTCGCTAGGAAATCTGCTTGTTCGTTGCCTTGTATGTCGCAAAATCAAGATCCTCTGGGAAATATAACATGCCACATTTTCGAAACCTACAAACAGTGTATCGTTCATTATTTGAAAATGCAAGGGCGCTTTGCTACGGCTGCTGCCTCCGCTTTGCGCAGTTGACTATGTGGTTATTGTTATGAATTATTTAGACTATATGTAGAGGTGATTGTGGTACAGTCAGGAGTGCCGCGTGAGCTATACTATTTTCACTTTAAGTTCAAAGTAGATGTAAACAAACTCTAAAGTACCACTCCGCCGAGCATGTGACAATACCACGTGGAGATTTACCCGCCACGGAAAGAAAAGGAAAGAGGATTTGTGTATATTCCAGTGTTCTCAATAGTACTTTTAAAATATTTTTTATGACATGCACCATTGTTGAAAAATGTTATATTTATTTTGAAAAGATCGATACATCTGTACAAAATTAGGCTTAATATTAGTATTTAAGAAAGTCATAGACAGTTAACAAGAAGATATTAACGAGTATAAAAAATTACTCTCATTTTGCAATGTTGGCTGCCCACTTCAGAGGCGTTTTCTTTTTGAATTCATTAATTTCTGTTTGTAACCGCCCCAATCCTATCAGAGCTGTAAGTTACATGTAACTTTTGACGAAATTTTTGTTTTGTTCTAGCACACGACTTTCTTGTCCTCACGTACGTGTTGTATAACCGTTATAAATAAATAAATAAATAAATAAATAAATGAACGCACATTCAGCAGGTCTAACCAAGTTATTGGGAGAGGGCTGTGGCAAGTTCATTCCAAGATGGCGTGACTGAGCATTCACACAGCCGTCGTAAACGCCTACAATTTACTTCTGTTGTAACGGTTTAATTAGTTCACTTAGTTATTATGCATAAGGAAAATCTGATCAAATTAATTTTGTTTCATACACAGATCTGCTTCAGAAACGTGTTTTTAAATTTCTCTGCACGAAAATAGCTACAAAAATGTACGGTTTGAACCGAACTATTTTATTAAGAGCAAGAGTATGCATACAAAGCAGCAAAAGTTACAGTTCGTTCACTAGCCAATGAGGCGCTCCCTTGTCACGTGGCTTTGTTTACATCTACTTTGTTCTTAACGTGAAATTAGTATAGAGGGTTGTCATTTTGGTACAAGGGTTGGTAGCTGGTATTTGGTATGGTTGGGAGTAATGTATGGGAAATTGACCTATACACTTTATTTTTGAAGTTTCCCCAAAAATAATAGTCACATGCTGTTAGAAGAACTTAAAGACAATATCACAAGAGAAATTAATTCTGTCTCGGAAGCTGAAATTATGCGTGTGAAAGAAAATTTTCTAAAAAGGTGCCAGTATTGTGTGGATGCAAGAGAACAACATTTCCAACAGCTCTTGTGATGAGGTACGTGGTTATTTTCATTGTAATTTTAACTGTAAATGTGAGAACCTGATTCATTACACCGATCGCGGGTTGATTTGCGTAGATATTTCACCCGATCGCTCAGGAGTTGGAGCTGTGCCCGCCGCATTGCAGAATCCCGCGTCATTGGCCAACTCTTGCGTGGGACTCACTGTACCACTTCACTGTGTAATTCCCATCAATAGTTAATTACCGTATTTACTCCAATATAATGCACCCTCGAATTTAATGCGCACCCTGATTTTGAAACTTAAAATCATAAAAAAAGTTTGTTAGCGAATGTAATGCGCATCAATAGGATATTTTATTTGGAATTTTGTCCTAGTATTTATAGAATAATGAACCAACACATAAACATTTACAGTTAACTGCCAGTTTTAGGCCTACAAGTAGACCTATAGACATGGCTCATCAATATTCACTAATGTGTTCATCACTGGAATCCTCGGAGGTGCTTATTTTTATTGCTAAATGGACAAACAAAATGTTAAATGCATGTTTCACAATAAAAGCTGATACCACTCTTAAATGAGTTTAAAATCGACAATGCACAATATTCCACATTTGCACTATAGAACTGACAAAAACTATTATTTCATTATGTTTCAGAAATTAAATTTCATATGGTGTAGGCTAACGATAAAATGAACGAAGTCTAGAATTATAGCCGTGCCTTGTTATGTAGATCAATATTACCTCCGACCTACGAAACGGATTTGTACTAGAATTTAACGTGCACCTCAGTATTGAAATCTACAAATGGACAAAAATAGGGCACGTTATATTCAAGTAAATATAGTAAATTCACCATTCATCATAAGACTCTTGCATATTTGCTTTATTCCGCCTGTTGATGTATACAAGCTTCTGGGCTTTTTCATTGCCTAGTCTGTTTCTCAATTTTGTTTGTACAGTGTTACCTCGAGATACGAATGCCCTAACATACGAGTTATTTGAGATACGAGCTGTCGAGCGAGCGAAGTTTTGTTTTGAAATACGAGCGACATTTGAGATACGAGGAACGGCCAGCTGCGACGCTGCACACGGCCCACCAGTTTACTGCGCCTCGTGCGTCTCGCGCATTATCCCACTATTCCCCCAGTGTGCTTGTTTACCTCGCTGTCGAAGCATCTTTGCTAAGTTTTTCTAGAAATCATAGAAAAAAACGAGCAAGATGTGCGAGTAGCTGACTTGGCGAGGTAGTACAGTATTGTTTTTATACAATATTTGTCATTTATAAATACATTTTTCTTATTCAAAAACACGTAACAAAAACAATTGGGGGTAGCATTTTTGGGGCTGGAACGGATTAATGGCATTTAAATTACTTTCAATGGGGAAAATTGCTTTGAGATACGAGCAAATTGACATACGAGCAAGGTTACGGAACGAATTAAACTCGTATCTCGAGGTATCACTGTATTAACCCAAATGAAGAAAATACTCTTTCGATTGATGCAGAACTGGCTGGCATACGATGTAAAGATTCTATGGCTTGACAAAATTCCAGCGATAGGTGATTACGCTTCAGATTTGTGTAATTGATGGAGAAATAAGTATAAAAAATCCCTTTAGGTAGGCCTACAGGGCACAGGCTGAGGTAGTGCTTTTTATGAATTTATTGGGGTAAGTGTAGAATAAAAACTGAAATATTTTTTTATAAAAAGAGAGTTGTATGTATTAATTGATATCTTTTATTATCTCATTTTTAATTTGGCCAAGGATTATTGTTCTAAAGATATTTAACTATTATTTTTAATATTTCAAACTTTATTTCATTGGTAATTTTAGCCTCAGTTGGTCCTCATCAATTCATTTCGGCATGCCTATTGGCTGAGGTATATTTTAAAGTGTTTTTGACTTTCAAAAATTCAAATCTCTCCGTATATGAGCGCTATTGAGAAACTAGTTGTTGATTTAAAGATTACTCATCAAGAGCTTTTCAACGATACCCCACAAACATGGTTTTAACATTTTTTTAATTTCCACCCTCACCCCCACAACCACTGAATCATTGGTGTCTAATTTATGCATACTAAGTTTCCCTCTAAACCCCATAGGACCCTAAATATAATTTTTTCAAAATTTCAACCCGCTCCCACCTCCCCCAACCAGGAAAAATTGATTTTAGCTGGCTAAAATCATGATTTTAACCGGCTAAAATTGAAAAAAACCGCTGTCAGGTCTTTTTCAATTTTAGCCGGCTTTTTTACAACCCTGGATTGTTGCCAAAGTTATTCATTATTGTGGCCTTCTGCCATCCACATGTACACGAATGTCATTCACATGGCTTTAAAGAAATAATGAAATAAAAATAAATAAAAATATAAACATTTAAGCTTTGCTGGTGTCATATTATAATCAAGTAGCCCCTGAAGTATTTTAGTGATTTTTTTGAGATTTTTTAAACAAAGTAAAAAATTTGGATTTTACACAACTCCAAATTTTCCCATATTTGAAGAATCACCCATATAAGCACATTTTTTTCTAACATTGTTCTAAATATCAGTAAAATTGCTGCCCTATAAAGTTTATCGAAAACTAACCTAAAATGGCACACTAAAATGCTGCATACTGAGATGTCGTCTGCTTGTGAGAGTGTGAAGCTGCGGCGGTAGATGGAGTTGATGGGTCATGTGGTGTGAAAGTAGGGCTGCTAACATCAGTGATCAGTTGCTGTCATCTGGATAACCACCAGGGTACAACATCTTAACATCTTCCACAGAGAAGTGGGTTGACGTTAAGGTGTTTGATGTCCTCCCTCCAAAGGTACTCACACAAATGGTTGGCGAATAATTCATCGTCTCTGGAGGGAACACTGCCCTGAGATAAACACTGCCTTAACGGACACCATACACCCTCGATGGTATTCGTGAATGCTCCAGAGTTGGCATTTGTTGAAACATAAGCATATAGCCTAAGAATTTAAGGTTAAGGTTTCAAGGTAATGCAGATATTTTCTACTCAATATAATTCACATTTGCCATTACCTGTGCTAACGTAATTAATAAATTTTCATGTAATTTTGTTTGCCTTAGTGAGTATAAGGAATTATTTCGTGTAACATTGAATACTTTCATGCTTAAGAGAGCGGCCATATTTGTTACAAGCATCGTTCATCAAATGCTCACTAGAGGCGCTGTGATCGATTCAGCATCACAAACATAACACAAATTAAGCTGAAACCAGCTCATCGCTTGAAATCTAGCGAATTATGAATTTCGATACATTGTGTGATCAGAATTTAGAAACTTCTTACGGATTCATAAATAAGGTGATCAAAGGTCATGCAGTAAATGAATGCAACATTTTCCATACGTTAAATCAATAGTTTTCCGTAAGGACGCCTCAGCATAAAGCATGTGAAATATCTCTGAAGCCACTCATTGGAAAACGGAATCTCGTGTGTTACTACAACACCTGTTCTAACCTCAATTATTCATACATCATTTCAGTACATAGACTGTTTTACCAAACAATTAAAGGAAAGGTCTTTGTCTTTAATTAGGGACTTCAACTAATGAATTTTATGGTAATTCTGATAATGACGTAATGAATTAACCTTATTGGTGAAACCTAGCTCAGGGCGGCAAATCTCATCGAATCAGAATTAAGATGACATAATTTGTTTATGTTATAACAATTGCGCAACCAACGTGTATAAAAATCGCCCGGGGGCAAGCCGCCCCACTAGTCGTCAAAATTTCATCTCTAGAAGTGCACGTAACTTCTTGCCGCTTTTGAGCGGCAAGAGAACAAAGAATCTCAAGTAACGGGCGAAACATAACTTTCGTACAATCTTCGCAGTAACCTCAAATCATGTAAGTTTGTTCATCACAACACAGCCACGCCACTGCGAGCTGTGAGTTCACCCGCTCACATGCGGTACACAATCTTCAACGCAGTAACCTCAAATCATGTAGGTTTGTTCATCACAACACAGCCACACCACTGCGAGCTGTGAGTTCACTATTACATCGCCCACATGCTGTATGCAATCTTCAACATTCAAATTCATGCGGTACACAATCTTCAACGCAGTAACCTCAAATCATGTAGGTTTGTTCATCACAACACAGCCACACCACTGCGAGCTGTGAGTTCACTATTACATCGCCCACATGCTGTATGCAATCTTCAACATTCAAATTCATGCGGTACGCAATCTTCAACATTCAAATTCAATAAGCGCATTCTTAACACACTTCTCCAGTGCAGTTGTTCAAGTGCATCAAGTCAGTACCACTCAACAAGTGCAAACAACTATGTACAAACATAACCTCATTCTCTCAACCTAACATTCCACGCTGTAATGTAACAGCAAGTACTCACTGCAATTAATATTCACTATTCTAAACATCTTAAATGCTGAAATCATGCACTGCAAGGTAAAGACCATTTATTGCAACGCATTTTTCACTTGTCAACCTTCAACTTCAGAAGAAAGTCAACCTTCAACCTCAGAAGAACATCAACTCAACAATGCAAGAAATAAATCTCAAGATATAGTATGGACGGTGTTCAAGTGACTGTGTTTCATATTTTTTTTTTTTTCTATGTAATTCTCAGCAAGTAACAGTGAATTTTCTTTTTCTTTTTCATAAGCTTATATATATACATATATAATTCAAGGATTTTAATTAATGATTCAATAGTGCATATAGTCTACTAACAAATAATCAGCTCCAGTGTTTGTTAATAAATAAAACTAACCTCAAAATTTTATTGAAAATTTATTTTTGGTATTCTAATGTAGGGGCAAAATTTAGTTTTCTACCTTCCCTTATACAGTCCATCCTACCAGAACCTTAACCCTACAGCATTGACAAAGTAGAGTTTGTGATTTACTGCTTCATGCAGATAGCCCGCATCAGACGGGCCATTGTATCCTCTCCAGCAGTCTGTTAAAATATGTGTGCTGGCCACCACGTAATTAATCTTAGCAGGGTCAGGCCACTCCTGTCATTTCCTGGGCAGATTTCCTGTCGTACTTCCTTCGTCTATCGGTCGATTATGCCCAGGACCCATTCATTTACCATCAACAACCCAACCCGCATGAAACTTGTGGCGGCCAATCTTGCATTCGTCGACCTCAACCTCATGATTTGGGTCCCCAATGTGCGGCATGTTAGCATACCGACAGTTCAAGCTGTCTATAAACAGGAAAAGGGGAACTTAAATGAACTGATCTTCATTTAAAGTTAATTGTTTAAACTGAATTATAACTTAATTATTGTTGTTTAAACTTAAATTTCTTGGGGATGTACCCCAACCACCCCTCTCATTTATAGTTAATTAGTTCTTGGGGGCTCTGCCCTCAAACCCCCTCCCTTTTTATTTAAATTTAAAGCTAACCCACCTTAGCTAACCTAACCTGACCTGCTTATTCCTACTCCAATGTAGTGATTATATTTACCTCTTCACACTTCTCACATATACGTGAACCAGTTGGAAATCGTGTCACGAGCAACTTTTGCAATGCTACATTCCTTCTGGGTATAGTCTTAAGAGAACTCATTAGCGAAGGCGAACATCAGGTGAAGGACCCTGATGACGGACAGCTTGGATTGAAAGAAAAAGTTGTTTATGGCCCCACTACATGAAAAACTACCATGTTGTTCATGGCCAGCAACTTTTTTCTGATACTGGAAGCACCCAAATCGATTACGAGCGCCTAAAAACCTCAAAAATTAATTATAAACAATAACATATGGTAACATATGGTAACCCTGTCTGCACTTTTACAGTATGAAACCAACCTGGAGCATTCAGCGAAAGGTTGTGACTACACAAGGGACACACCATCTCCCTAGGCAGCAGCCCTATTTCAAGGCACCACTCTGTTGCTCTCATTTTTTAAGGACATTTTGCATGAAGGTCTCTTGAATTGAAACTACAAGCACCCATCGCACCTACCATTTTCCTACAGAAAAGCTCGGGAATAACTCCTAGAAGACGCACGTATCGAAAAGCGCGCCGAATAAAATAACATGGTAACAACCCAGCAGTCGGATATATTCAAAAAGCCCGCTGAATTAAATGTTGGCAGCAATTTTCGGGTAGGACCAATTACAAGCAAGGTCGATGGCAGCCAATGGGAGCGATGGTGTCCAAGCCAGGGCTCGCATACCACGCGTGAACATCTTGTGCGGAAGAAAGAGTTCTCAACCAGACCCGTTAATTATTAGGCCTATAACAAAAACGACCCTTGTACTATTTTTCATAATGTATTGTAATCTCAATAATAATACATTTCATGATTAAAAACTACCGTATACAAAACTGACCCTTGTACCAAATCAGACGAAAGATAGTTTGAGGTCATGCAAGCAAAGCACCACCCATTCTTGTCTGCCATCCTTATTCCCTTACTCTTCCCAAGTCAAAAATACAATCATCAGAGCCTCTTTAGCGTTACTCAGGATCCACGACGTGACAATACGACACTTGCACCAAAACAGCTTTTTCTCATTTCATGTATTAAAGCTCTCTAAACTTAAATAGATGAATTTTCACTGGTCAAGGCTGCTAGTTTTGAAGTTAGCGACCGGTTTCAAATACCACTTGATCCAAAATTTATGATTAGGAATAGGTTCCAAATTAGTAGGTCTAGGGTGAAGAGGGAGTGAGAGAAAGGGAAAAAAGAGGAAAAGGGGTAGACAACAAAAGAAGAAAGGAGAAATAAATTATTTAATCTTCTGTTACTGGATGGCATTGCTAGTAGTTCAGATGGCAGCCACTGCTAAACCCCTCCTTCCCAGACTGGTCCCGTTAGTGAGTTGAGGGGTGGGGGTAGTGCATGACCTTAATCTTTTCTCCCTCAAGCACTAATTAGTTAATCAATATAATGACCCTTGCACTATTCGCATTAAAATATTATAATTTATAAGTGCCAGTATGGTGCTTTATGAGATTGTGTGTGGAGACAGGAAAATGTCTGTCCCTCCGTCCATGTGTCTGTAGTGCAATAACTCAAATACGCTTTATCGGATTTTCATAAAACTTGATATATGCATTTATAACGTCCATGGGAAGAAGCATATTGTTATTGGACCAAATCAGTTGATCGGTACCGGAGTAATGCCCAATTTAGTGCCTATTTTTATGTTAATATATTAGAAAGGCATGATAACTCAAATGTGCTTTATCGGATTTTCATGAAACTTGGTATTCGCATTTATGACGTCATTGGCAAGATGCCTATTCAATTTGGACCAAATCAGTTGACCGGTACCAAAATAAGAATTAATTAACAGTCACATCTATTATAATATAGGCTAATCTTCGTACTCAAACAATCTGAAGCATTTTGATTTTATTACGGACTGCCAATTGGTGGCCAAGTTCCCATAACAAATATAAAGAAGACACGTTCAGATGTAACAGTTTCTGTAAGTAGAAATAATAGGCGAAATTACTTATTGAAGAGCATGTTTTCATTTCCAATTTAAGTTACCGGTAATATAAATATTAATTTTGTAATGGATATAAGATGCTACATTATTATTGCAGGGCCCAAAGTAGATTAAACATACCATAACAAATTTCCAATCGTTTATTGATATTGTTAGCCTGCCTTGATTGATTCATTTCTTCATAACAATGTCATTGTAAATAATTGTAAATAAAATATTTAAAACACAACTACCCGTTGAATATTGACCTAACATTGTGCATTCTATCGATATGTATGACTACCGATATCTACATTATATTTTAATGTGAGTATTTTTCTTATTCACTTCTGTGCAGCAATATAAACTTAGGCCTACCTAATGTAATTCCTGACAGATTTCAGATTGATTTTTTATTCATTCATAATCTATACGGCTGTTTTAAACTTGAAACAAACATATCGGCGAATCATAGGCCTATTACATCATTAATATTATTGCCAGTGCATTTTGTAAAATTTTGACATTTTAAGAATTTATTATAGGCCTATCAGTGTAAACGAATGTGGATTAAGGTTGAGAATCAAACTTCAGATGTTTATTCTTCCATAAGCTCTGCTTAATGGATCAATCTGGAGTTTAACTCTGAGATCTAATACAAAAATAAGTTTTTCTGCATGAGACTTTCATAACATTGCTATTATCACTGATTAAAAAAAGCATTCTGGCACTTTGTTAAATCAGTTTGCCTGATTTTATTATTGCACAATAATATCTAATTTTGGGATGTTTTGAGGAATCTTAGTGAAAGATAGTTTCAGGTCATGTAGCGACAAAGCTTCACCCATTCTTGCCTGCTGGCCCACTTCCCCTGGCTGCCTAGTCTTGCACGTGCCTTCACCCTGGTTATGAACCTCCGAAGCTCACTGTTGGATACCCTTAATCATATGCGCAATTACGATACATTATGAAGTAAAATTGCATTGTAGGCGTACCCACTTTCTTTTCATAAAATATCTAATATCACACATATTTTGTTATAGATAGTTCTCAGGAGAGGAGATGTCTTGATGAATGATTTGGTCGACCCACCCACCCTAAACATTACACTTTCTTTTATAACACGATCTAACAAAAAGTAGCGTCAATTCTGCCATATTTTTATCTTTGTGTGATGAAGAAACTCGTGGTTGCATGTTTGAGGTATGATGTCACACCAGCAGAACACATAGAATTCTCGGAAACAGGTTCACAAACACAACCAGCTTTGCGGGAGAGATACAATATGGCACATTTACAAAACTGGAGAATTCAGAATGCCCTGCTAAATTAATATCACTGTTCATAACCTAACAGAACCTGTTACAGACACTAATATTACCATTCCTAACCTAACTGCCACATGTTGGTAAACCTGCTTCGCTGAAAAACAAAAAAAATCACCCGTTCGTGGAAGCCTGCTCACATGGTTAGAAGGTCCCCTTACATTGCGACTTTGCACATTATGAAGATAATCCTTATACCATATCAAAAATACAAACACCAGAGCCTCTTTATCATTACTCAGGACCCACAATTTGATGGTGATGTTGTCCAGCAAAGAGTTCTGAACTTAAATGGTATGCCACCTGCAATACAACTTAATTATTGCAGCGAAGAGGACCTTTGCACCAAAATGGCTCTTTTTAGAGTCAACATAATAGGCTATTTCACAATTATAAAAAGCGACCCTTGCACCAAAATGGCTATTTCTCATGTATTAAACGTAACTTAAGTACAGTGCCTACCGCTTAATGTGATCACTTCGAGATGCAGCTGATCTGATAATATTAACCGACTGATACCGGTAGCAGAAAGAATTAATTGAAGATTATTCATTCATATATAAGATAATACACTACAAAAACTTAATTAAAAGCTGTTCATTCATAAGATAGTAATACGTAATTCTGTGAATCATTGAACCTCATAATACAGTAATAGACTGCTAGCAAGTATATCTTCAACCAGTAATAAAGATTGGAATTTTTTTTACTTTTTTTACTTTTTTTTTATTTATTTATTTTTTAATTTTTTTTTCCCCCTTTCCCTTTAGGAGTTCGTTAACCAATACTACATAGTCAGTTATGAGTTAAGTCTGTTTTTGAAAGTCTCCTGAATTGTGGTGAACACCGCATAGCAAAACATCTAAACATACAAATAAATCTTTCACTAGAAGTGAACTGGTGTTTTTAGTTATGTTCTTCTTCAGCTTTCACTCATGCGTAATCAAATTAGTGGTATAATAGGCGGAACCTATTAAGATCATTCAATAATACTGTACCACTTGAAACATGAAATTGATCAATTATAAAACATCTAACGCCTGTCTGTTCAAGTCTTTCCATTATACACTAACCATCACCGCATGTCAACACTGTTATCTTCATAAATCAAAAGCTGCAGCTTAACTGAGGGGTGAAACATGTTTTATTGGTTAAAAGAGAAAATTGGTACTGTCACCCCCTCAAACTGGTCTTTATGTGAACAGGGAACACTACCAATACATCAGAATGCAGTTCACTTAGGGGTCAATCCATTAGAAATGAACCAGGCCAAGTTGCTCGACATTTTTTATTTTCCTAATTTTTTTACCAGTTATTTCCCAACTAAAGGTGAGTTCAAAACTATAGTAAAAATTTTTTTAGGCGCATACTTTTTTTTTTTTGGAAGCCATTTTAAGTTTGCTTTGTAACCGTATTTCAGTCAAAAACTTGTTTTGCACAAATGTATGTAACTCTGTTAATTTTATAGATAACAAGACAAACTAAAGAGCAAAATTATCAGAATGAAATGTTCTTTATTTTTGTTGTAACATAAATTTACCTAACTAGTGAGGAAAGTGAAGAAAAAATTCACAACTACAAATTGAAAATTAACGTAAAACGGGAGTTTTAGTGCCGCAAAATTATTTTAAGGAAGAAAGACTCGACCTTAATTTTTTTTTCTTGTGTAGATCTACTATAGGACTACTCGCTGTAG
The DNA here is from genome assembly GCA_964059195.1 of Ectobius pallidus. NCBI lineage: Eukaryota > Metazoa > Arthropoda > Insecta > Blattodea > Ectobiidae > Ectobius > Ectobius pallidus. Next base: position 13,560,868 of record CAXKWD010000005.1, on the reverse strand, counting down.
AAGTTTCAAGGTTGAGAACTTTGCCCTTTTTTTTATACAAGTTTTCAAAAATGCCCGAAATCGTATTTTGGCAATATTTGAAGTAGAATATCTCAAAAGGGACTGAGTGAAAAATTATGAAATTTATACAGATAACACCTCTTTACGATATAAACATGTGATATAAATTTGGTGACTGAGACTCAACTGGTTCCGGAGTTATAGTGCATTGAAGTCGGCCAAAAATTGCGTTATACACACATAAAAATTAACGGTAATTTAATAGTAAAAATCCACATTGTAATTTTGAATACAACATTTTAGTGAACCTAACTTTGTTACACAAAAGAGTTGTATATGTAGGCTACATTTCATCAGTTAGCATGACAAATTTATAATTTCCTCAAAGCGTTGAAGAGTGTTGTAATTTCGGTGCATAGTTTTTCTGTTATGTTGTGTAGAATATCTCAAAAGGGACTGAGTGAAAAATTATGAAATTTATACAGATAACACCTCTTTACGATATAAAGTTGTGATATAAATTTGGTGACTGAGACTCAACTGGTTCCAGAGTTGTAGTGCATTGAAGTCGGCCAAAAATTGCGTTATACAGACATAAAAATTAACGGTAATTTAAT